>JAJMLF010000017.1:74086-179806 GCA_030569555.1 Yamadazyma oceani | reverse complement strand
CTTTGTTTGGCTGATCTGCCTGGAATTTGGTGATAATTGGCAGTTGATCTGACCACCATTGACACCTATCTGACAATTGTTGGGCAATTATCTGGTTATAATTTGCCTTACTCTTCTAGAGCATGAATTTTGACCGGCTCAATCCCCTAGCAGGATACTTCTCCAATGAATTACCCAAGGAAGTCACAAAAGGAATCAATAGGGATTTAAATGAACACTTACAAAACGATGATTTGGGGATTAGCGATTGGGGTATTGAAGATATCTCAAGTAATACAAGTTCTCGGAACGCCAGCATTTCCCATTCCTACCAGCCACCCCTTCACCTTCCATATCCACACTCCAATGGTCTAGCCAATCGTCCTAGTCTATCGCATCATTCCAGTGTATCCCACCAAAGTAGCCATCACATGTCTCCACAGCTTCCGAATTTCCCCCAGAACCAATATCAGCAGCAGTCCTACCAGCAACCATATTCACAAGTTAATCCTCATGTACCTCAATATAATTCTTATGGACATAATTGGCTGTATCACCCATCACCCGAAACCCGTGTATCACATCCTTCCAACTTGGGCTATAATAACCAATTAAATTGTCATCAATATTATCAAGTATACACCTCCCAGAACATTCCCGCAACTACTGAAAATTTCAGCAAGTACATCAAAAAGTACCTAGGTTTAAATTTACAGAATGAATTTTGGGACAAGTTCAAGTACAATTTAGTGATCTCAAATTTGTTGGATGATTCCATGATCTTATCTAAGAATGAACAATCACTTAATAATATTCTACAGCTTTCTAATAATTTTCGAATGCGAGATGCCATCTTTTATAAAGTAATCAACAATGATGGGACTCAATTAATTCTAACCAAAAATTATAGGTTGAAATTTCCGGCTAATTTATATTGTAAAAATCAGGTTATTACGATTGTCTACTTGATTATATTTTTATTGAAACAAACTATGTTGAAAGACAACTCAGACTTTGATCACATTAAAATGTTCAAGGTCCTATTGATCATTTCTACTAAAGTAATAAAGTTCAAACGGATTAACATGATGATTCAGATGAATAAAGTACTAAATTATTTGAACGAGTTTTTGGTGAACAATTTTAAAATCAACAAAAAAATCATTGTTAACCTAATAAATGTCAAGAATCTAAGATTATTTAATCAACCAGAAAATGCAGCTAGGGTCATTAATCATTTGGATTATAGTTTAAGTTTTCTACTTTTCAATTTAAGGTCATCAATTATCAAACTATTACCGATTCTAAATGGTCCTGTCTTAGAACAATATTGTGATATCAATAATATCAACTTGTTTCAAGAAGAGGATGATTCTGACGAACATGGTATGTCAGGGGCAGATAATCAAGAAGTTGATAAGCAAATGAACAAAATAGTTAAAAAGATTACCAAATTTAATCAGTTGCGGAAATTTCTAATCTGTCAATTGTTAACCATTGATGGAGGTGCAGAGAATAACTTTTTCTTGTTGAAAATAATTGATAAATTCAATGCTAATGCATTTGAACATGAAATTAATGAATTGAAGGGTCTATCTGTTTTCGAGAAATTGTTGCTTTTAGAAGAATTCTTTCAAGAGCATAATAAAATCGTTGATAATTTTCAATTAATTTTTGACAAGTTTGAGAAACTAAACAGATTAGAAGATTTAAATATTAACAATGAGAATCAAGATATCTTGAAGGTCCAACACAACAATCCAGATAATTTGAGCAATAACTTGAACCAATTGATTTTAAAAGTATCAAACCTATCTACTAACTTGTCCTTCTTCAAGAAATATAACAATTCAACTCTTGACAATAAAAATGAATTACAAGAGAAGTTGTTTATCTTTAACCAGTTTAGTGATGATATCGACTCCATAAAACAATTGTATAAATTGAATCTTCAAGATCTTAACTATCAAATGAATGAAGTAGAGAATGATGAATTAATGTCTTTAACTAATTCAAATTCAGAAACTCCTTCCAATTCCAATAGAAACTCAAGAAACAGCGGTGAATTTAATTTAAAATCCTTCCACACATATCATCACAATGGAAATTCAACCAATAATACCCCAAGCAGTCTCTACCAAAAGAATTCTGATATAAAGAAGCGGTATTCTTTACCGACAAATTCCCAACAAAATGGTGTGTTTACCACCCCCACCCAAAGCGGAGATGATGATAAATCCTATAAAAGATTATTAACAGGCTTGAAATTAGGATTATTAACCGTCTTTGAAAATGAACAAGCTGCTGGAAACAACTCACCACAAGCAAAATCTAATAGAGATAGCAGCCATTCGTTATCTAGCCAGCCAGTACAATCACCTGTGCAACTACAATCGCCTTTGCAACCACTGACCCAAACGTTCAACCAATCCCAATCGCAATCAGCTAAACTTGGTAATCATAAAAGGGGTAGAAAACCAACTGCCTTTGATGATAACTATGTAAACATTTTACCTCCAAGCAATTATGAGACTTATAATCAAGCTGCCTTGGATTCCTTGTCGAAACGGAAAGTTTCCAATAGCAATAGATTTTCTGTTAACTCATTAAATTCAAACTTAAGTGGAATTTCTGAAATACTTAGCTCTACTCAAATTACATCATTCGGTGAAATTGATGAGAATTCTATGAGTAAAGATGATTTGAAATTAAAGCTAGAAGAGAGTTTGAATAAGATATACAGATTGGAAAGACAGGTCGAATGTCAAAGTGACAGTCGTCCTAGTTCCCATGAATACAACACCACCGATGATAGTGTAGCGAATGACCAGGAAAACATTGGTCATATTGGTACAAATGATGAAAACGATGGGAAGTTTGATATTGAAAATGCTCAAGTTGATGATGATAATGATGATAAAGCAAGTGTTGCAGTGCCTCATAAAGGCACTGAACACGAAATTGATAATAATGAGACAACTTTAAGCAAATCATTCATAAATGACTTAGAGAAAACTTTGAACAAATAGTGTACTATAGTTCTTTAATTAGCATTAATATATTTATTATAATCATGAAGTCTATCTACATAAAGAAGTTATTTATTCATGAAGAAGTTGAGAAGTCTCCTTCGTCCTCATGGTACAAATCTTCTAACCTCTTTGACTTGATGCCACCAGATTTATAATTGTCATCCGAGTTTGAAGTTGGAGTAGCAGCAGAATCGACAGCGGGAGCCGGTGTTGAATTTTCCGTGGAATCATTTGAAGGCTCATCACCTCCCAATAATAAATATGCAACATCCTTCTTTTTGTCCTTAGCATTCTCTTCTCGTTTAACTCCCGTGCTCTTACCTTCCATTACAACCTGTTGGACTTGCTCCTTCTGTTTGGCCCTATCTCTCATTCTTTCTTCAATTGTATTCTTCATCAATAATCTATAGACAGTCACTTGTTTGGTTTGTCCCAATCTATGTGCTCTATCCATGGCCTGAGAATCAATCGTAGGGTTCCAGTCGGAATCGTAAAAAATTACGGTGTCTGCAGCTGTTAAGTTAATTCCTAAACCACCAGCTCTAGTACTCAATAAGAATACAAATAATTCGGGTTTATTTTGCCAATCATGAACTAAATCTCTTCTATCATCTAATTTAGAAGAACCATCTAATCTGATATAATTGTGTTGTTTGTAAGTCAAATACTCTTCCATTAAATCCATCATTTTTGTCATTTGGAAATAAATCAATACCCGATGATCATTGGCCTTCAACTCTTGAAGCAATTCGTCCAATTTAGCTAATTTCCCTGATTCAGTGATAAATCTATTCATAGAAGGCATCCGTATGTTGGAATAATCAATCAACTTATTCAATGAATTGGGGAACATATCCGTTTTAGGATAGTCCAGAACTGGGACGTTACGCTTCATAAAATCATATTCGTTTGTTAATGATAATGGGTTTATACTTGTTCTGACTTTTGCGTTGAACAAAGTATCATTTAAGTTGAAGTCAAATTGATTACTAGTGCACATTACATTAATAGGTGGAGCACTGGCAATTGGTTTAGCTGCTGGTTGTAAACTATTAATATTCATATCTTCATAAACCTTGGAGCGTATCGAATATAATTCTTTTAAATGATCGGAGTTACTTATCAATGAAAAATCATTATTATACTCGGTTATCAACAATTGTTTGCTAGTAGGAACAAACAGTTCATTATCTTCGTACAAATATTTAAACCTGTTGACGTTGGAATAGTTAATATCAGTATATTGTTTATGATCAATAGCCCTTGTAAGAACATCAGCATGACTTAATCTATTCAATTCATTTGCAGTAGTATCAACAAATCTTAACCAATCATTAGCTTGGTAACTATTATTATTATACTCATGAATATATTTTTGATTAGCTGGATCATAAATATTAAACATCTCGTTGATTTTGGTTCTGCTTCCAAAGTCACTTGTATAACCAGGTGATAACAAGTCATCATAAATCAATCTTGGCAAGTTATAATCAATTTGATTTTTAGTTGAATAGTCCAATTGTAAGTCGTTCCCTTCCCTTAAAAAGGAAGATGTGTCAGAAAATTTAACAAAAGAGAAGCTAGATTCAACATCGGCCCTTTCGAATAAATCTGGATGATTACACACTTTCCTAAATTGCATCACTAAATTAATCAACGATTGCGCAGAATCATCATCACTTTTACTAGAACTATTAGTAGAATCTAATAAATCCATGATTGAAATTTGAGATCTCAACATTTGATAATATTTCTTTTGACGATTGGTCAAATCACAGAATATATCAACTTCCACTTTATCACCCAATTCACTTTGAACATTTTTCTTAATTCTTCTTAACATAAATGGTTTCAAAATTACATGTAATCTCTTCAATTGTTCTTCATTCAATTGAGTGTTAGATTGAGCATGACTTTCAATATCTTTAGAAAACCAGTCACTAAATTCATCATGTGAATCAAACAAAGAAGGCATAATAAAATGTAATAAAGCCCATAATTCTTGCATGGAGTTTTGAATGGGAGTACCAGTCAATAATAATCGATTTCTACAATTGAAAGATAATAATGATTTCCAACGGGAACTCTGTGATGACTTGATAGCTTGAGCTTCATCTAGAATCATATATTGCCATTTCATTTTTTGGAAATAAGGAGCATCAGCCACGACCAATTGATAACTGGTAACTAAAACATGGAAAGGAGCATCTTTATAATATCTATAATTCTTTCGATCCCAAAACTTTCTTAAAACTTTACGATCTTTTGCATTCCCCCAATAAGGTAATACTTTGAAATCTGGTAAAAACTTGGTAATTTCTTGTTGCCAATTATGTAAGGTAGAAGAGGGAGTAACCACCAAAAATGGACCCCAAATATTGTGGGTTTCAGCCAAATAAGCCAATACAGAAATACTTTGAACAGTTTTCCCTAATCCCATTTCATCAGCCAAAATCCCATTAATACCTTGTTCATATAAATTGGCTAACCAATTAAGACCCTTAATTTGATACTCTTTTAAAGTACACTTCAAGATTTCGGGTTGAGTAATGTTTAAATCACCCATTAATGTAGGATTTTGGAAATTCATTTCCTCACCATTGGTATCAGGATTCTTAAATGGATCAGCTTCTTCTTGTTGTTTCTGTTGTTTTTCTAAATGTTGAACTTGCTCTTTAGCTTTTATATCATTAAAGCTATCAGCTTTATTTTTAGCATTCTCTAAAGCCAATTGAGCATTCATGGCAGCAGCTCTTTGAAGATTTTCTTCATCTTCATTATCAAAATCTATAGAATTGAAATCAGTCGATTTACCAGAAAGACTAGAATATTGATCATAATTATTTTTATCCTTAGAATCACTAGCAGGGGGTAAGTTAGGATCAGTATCGGCCCCTTCTATTTCATCGGTCTTTATCTTTTTACCAATAAAATGGGAATACAATTCAGTTTGAGTAATTAAGAAATTTAATTTTCTTGATTGACGTTTGGCTTCACGTTCTTCTTCTTCACGTTTAGCTTTATCCAACAATTCCTTTTCATGTTTTTTACGTAACTCTCTTTCAACTCTTTCATTACGTTTCCAGAAATTGAACATCTCTCTCATTGCTCTTCTGGCTTTAGAACTTAAATCCTTTTGATTTTTATTGTTCTTTAATTGCCATCTTTTAGCTTCTCTAGCAGCCAATATACTTGTTTTTCTAAAATTGATGGATTTGGCTTGTGATGATTGTTGCATTAACCGACTAATCTTTGGACCATCTTTTCTAGCTAAATCTTTCCAAATAGATATGAAGGTATTATCATATTGCTTAGATACCAATTTTTCTTCTTTGGAATTAGCTTTTTTATTATCAGCTGAAGTAGAGCCACCAGATTCGGATTTTTTAGATCCTTTGGAACTAAGAAGTTTTTTAGAAGCATTACCAGTACTAACGGAAGCAGACCTTTTACGTCTCTTACCTCCTTCAACACCAGTATCACCTTCAATTTTAACTGTTGATTTTTTGGGACCCGGTTTATTGCCAACACCCCTTCTTTTACCCTTTTTAGGACCAGGAGTAGCCCCAAGACCCTTAGATAATTTAGATTTAGATCCTTTACTAAGTCTACCTCCCGTTTGTAATTCATGTAAAATGGTGGATTTATTTTCAATAAAATTCATTAAAAGATTCAAATTATTAAATTCATTCAAAGTGTCATCATTTAAATGATTATACCGAAGAGATAAATCTTTATTAAGCGACGTCAACGTTTCATGATTCAAAAATGAGTTATCCAAATTGACCAAATTAGATAATTTAGATTCCACCAGGGCCAACTGTTCAGGACTTATTTCGTCAGATGTTAGTTTATGGCGTCCTGGTAAGATGGATTTAATGATACTATCATCTTCATTATATAAGTAACCACCATCTCCATCCAACTCTTCTGCTTCCCCCTCTCCATCATCATCAACCTCTAGGGCTCCAGCAGTATCATCAAATGTCAACTCTGCTTCATTCTCCTCCGGTTGGGGTCCGTCCCCATGATGAATCAATCCATTTATCCCACCAGATCTGCTTGCACTCCCATGTCCGTTTGTCAGTTCCACCCCCATGACCTGGTCACTCTGGCTCTTGTGGCTCCCACCCGGGTGATTCTCCCCGGTGTCTGTGGAGGCTCCAGAGCCTGATGGATCATTAGCGTCGTTCGATAGCATAGACGAAATATTCATGATGCCAATATTTCCAGTTGTTTTGGATAATTTTCGTTGCCCACTTGTGTCGCCGCCCTCAATCAATTTCCTCAAAACGTTCTCATTCGTTCTCAGTTGATCGCCATTAAACAGAAGCGCTTTAGGGCTTCTTTTGTTACAAAAAAAAAAAAAAAAGAGCACGAGAGACCGACACAGACGGGTGGGAGACAGAGGGCCAGGGGGGCACCGGAGGTGGCGGAGGGGGGCCAGAGGGTTGGTAGGGGATTCTAGGGGTGGTTTATAACATATACATAAGGATATATAACGATATGTAGCGATGTATAACTGTAGAAAAGCAAAAGGAGGTACGGAATGTGGTGGGAGAGGGAGGAGGATAGAGCAAAGTAGTAGGAGGGTGGAAAATAATTGGAAGATGTGCATCACTATAGAACGCGTTGAGTGCGTGGGACCGCGGTGGGGCGGTGGTGGTGGTGCGCTGACACGGCGGTGGGGCGGTGACACGGCGGTGGGGCGGTGACACTGGCCCTAGCTCGTTGCAGCTCTCTTGATATTCCGGAACACCTTCAACTGACGAAACTGACGTGAGATCGAATACTGAATCAACCACAATGGAAATATTCTAGAAGCATAATAAGCAAAGACGGCTTGTTTTCCCTTGTATAAATTAAACCCGTAGTTCTTCTTCCGGGTTATCTTGTTTGCAATTCCTTCCGCATAAACCTGGGGATCTTCAGAAAAGGTTTTTGTCATTGCACTAGCAGCCTGTGAACTCTCCATGATCCCGTCAACATTATAACGGGAAGCCGGGTTTGGAGTTCGGGAAGGTGCAGAATTAGATATATTAGTATTGACTCCTCCGGTAATCACCGAGTATACTTTAACCCCAAATGGAGCCATTTCCAGTCTTAAGGTCTTAGCATAAGCATTGATAGCAGCTTTAGTGGCACTATAAGCTCCAGTCCATGATAATGGCATAAATCCGGCAATAGAACTAGTAAACACAATCGTTCCCTTGGCAGCAATCACCATACTAGCAAAATGTTTGGTCATATTGATATGTCCAATGACATTAACTTGAAAGATCCTATCGAGATCTTGTTCATCATATTCAATACATGGACCTCCAATAGCAATCCCTGCATTGTTATACAAAACATCCAATCGGCCCCCGGTTTTCTCCTCCACAAACTTAACGGCTCTCTTAATATCCTCCAACTTGGTGATATCACAGGTGAAAATTTCGGCATCAAACCGGCTGGCTAATGGTTCCATACCTTCGATCATGGGTGCACATGCGAATACTTTGTATCCACGTTTATTTAAGGCCACTGTCATGGCATATCCAATTCCTGACGAGGCCCCTGTGACTAACGCATACTTCTGAACCATTTTCAACTACTTAGCTTTTGATAAACTTGGGTTTGATGTGGTGACATTGGTTGATGTATTTATATCATTTTCGCTTCATGTGCTAATTCTGCAGGGGCTCGCAACCAGCAATAACCCCAGCTTCGGAGATTACAACGTCCGCTTACCGCATACGTTAAGCGGGGGATCCTTGTAGGCAGCACCGGACAATCTCTGGTAAGATAGCACCTACCTTACTTGCATCTGATCCACCACGCGCCCCAACCACTCGTTCCTCTAACCACTCGCCCCCCAGTTCCCAGCCCTTTTTCACCGGTCTCAAGCTGGCAGCTCGCTAACTGCACATGAGATAAGAAAGGCAATTCGCAGCGACTGCTGCAGCGGAGATTAACCCCTAACCCGCCGGGAACGGTGCGTTGGGGCCAAAGGTCTACCGATGAGCAGCCGGTGGTGCTGAGGGCCGACAGCAGTCCTGGTGGGCCGCTCGGTGGGCCAGTCGACCGCGAACTCTGTAGCACCATTTGGCCCATTACTCCTGGTACCACTTGACCACTTAGTTAACTAACGTGTCTACCATGACCAAACCAAAGGCATTAGTGATTGGACTCGGGGGATTAGGGACAGTAGTGGCATTGACCCTTGAAACCAACCAGAAAATGGACGTGTCGGTGATTATCCGAACCCAGACCCCCGAATTCATCCAACATGGATTTGACGTAAAATCCATAAGCTTTGGAGATATCCGCTATAAACCGCCAAAAATCTTTAAATCTGTTGAGGATTGTAGTCAAGAAACCTTTGATTATGTTGTGTTATGTACCAAGAACCTTCCTGATTCAAAGTTACCATGTGAAAAGTTGATTGAACCAGTAGTTAAACCTAATACTACAATTATATTAGTTCAAAATGGGTTAAATATAGATATTCCCATGAATGCTAAATATCCCAATAATCTAATTATCAGTGGGATATCATTGACTGGATCATTCAAGTATGGAAATACCGTGAATCATATTGCTACTGATGATATGCAATTTGGGATTTTTAAATCAAACACTCTTGATAGACCTACCGGGGTGGCTAAATTACAAACATTCATCGAAGCATATGTCAGAGATGACAATCGAATCACCATCGATCGAGATGTTGAATTAACCAGATGGTATAAATTGTGTTATAATTCGGTGTATAATACTGTCTGTGCATTAGTAGCAGCAGATGTTACCAGATGTCATATAGTGGAAGGAAATGAAAATATTTTCAACTTATTGATAGAGGAAATCATTTCTATAGCTAAAAGTGAAGGATATGAATTGGATCTGAAAGTAGTCAATAATATTAAGCATAAAAGTGATGGATTATTTTATAGTCCATCTATGCAGATTGATAGAGAAAAGAATCAATTATTAGAGCTCGAAGTGATCTTGGGTAATCCTTTAAGAATTGCTGCTAACAATGGAGTTGATACTCCCAACTTGAAATTGATTTATAACTTATTAAAGATTGTTCAGTTTACCATCAAGGAGAAATTGGGAGATATTAACATAAATCCCCCGGATTTCAAGGGAGTTGACTCTGATGAGAGTCCAGAGGTGTTTAGGAAGAAGTACCTGACCGAGCCACTGGGGCACTAACAGGGTATACTTACAGCATGATTTGGAACTTGTAGAAACTGTTTGTAGAAACGCGCCGGGTAACCCCAGGCCCACCTATATAAATGTCACATTTTCCCGCATTTCCTCAAAGCTACCAAACCTACACAAGCTACACATTCAGCAACATGGAACATCCTTCGTTTACATTATCAGGATTATGTGCAGTGGGAGGAATTATGGGGTATGCTAGAAAAGGCTCCATGCCCTCGTTAATTGCTGGAACTACTTTCTCGGTATTATACGGAGTGGCAGGCTATTTGTTAAAACAGAACCAGGATTGGGGGTTGGAATTGGCCCTTGGTTCCAGTTCAGTTTTATTATTAGCAGGATTGGGAAGATCAATACCTACCAAGTTCAGAAAGCCGGTTCCATTGGTATTGTTGGGATTGGGAGGATTATCGACGGTGTATTATGGGAAGAAGTATAATGAGTTTTATCCAATGTGGTGAGTGGAGGGATTGTAAATAGTGAATGTATTAATCAAGAGCGTAAGTACTGTACGGTAGAGGTACTTTACCGTAAAGACAGTGTACCGTAGAGATAGTGTACCGTAGAGATAGTGTACCGTAGAGATAGTGTACCGTAGAGATAGTGTAACCCTGGAGGTACTGGTAGTATAAGAGCGTAGTATTGTAGAGTAGTGCTGTCAGAGTAATCACAGTCAATGCTGCCACTTCTGGTTCTTATATATTCCTATACCAATAAATATCATTATAGCATCGAATACCATAATATCATTATAGCATATAATGCCATAATATCATCACATAAATATCATCATATCATCAAATACCAATAAATATCATCATATCAAATACCAATAAATATCGTCACATAAATATCACATAAATATCTTGTCATCATCGTCTGTACTTTAAACATTCAATCCCATCACCGACACTGGATTCTCAGTAACTGATACTGGCTCTAACACTGGAGAAGTGGTTGGTGACACATTGGGAATCACAAATGGCTCTGACACTTCGGTACTCAATGGCAAGAAGTTATCTGGAAGAGTTTGAAAAGTAGCTTTAAAGTCCATTATTAAATAAGTCTTGGGGTTATAAATTTTTTTTATTACTAGAGATAATTACATGGTATTTATTTAAGTGCCATCAAGGAGTTACATGTCCGAATGAAAAAAATGGCATGATGAGTATGGGGAAATGAGAAACTCCGATGGGCCGTGGAAGTTTTTTTTCCATTCATCCCGAGGAAATGGCACAGCACGCTCGGTCATACGGGAGCGGAGTGGCGTATTGTTGCAAATAGGGGTTTCATTGTTCGGGTAATCAATTACCCAGAGGCCTACAATAGCTCTAATTTGTAAATCGGTTAACATGTATATTTTATGTATTTAAACCCTGTAGGCTTAAATCCTGTAGGCTTAAACCCCGTCGATTACTATATTCGACACATTTTCGGTTTCACATTTAATCTGTAATTTTGCAACAATTTTACCACCAGTAGATGCCAATCTTACCATTAATGCAACCTTACCACCCCAAATATCTTTACCAAATAATTTCAATGTATGAGAATTAGAATCATCTGATACAAAATCACTACCATCTAATGGCATCATATTAAGTATTTGTTTTAATTTAATTATAGCTTGTTCTAAAGTTTTAATACCTTTCAAATTTACTACTGTACTATCTTCAATTGGTAATTGATCAAATACACTAGTAAAATTGGAATTATATAATGGGGTAATATAATCTCCTGGTACCATTTCTAAATCTCCAATTTGATATTCATCTGTCCATCCTTCATCAGTAGGATCAATGTTTCCTTCATCATCAACAATCTCTCTATTTGTATAGGTTAATGTATTACCAAAAGCTGATAATAATTCATCATCATCTTTGGTAGCAGTACTAAGGGCAACATATACGGTACCTGTTTCATTAGGTTTCAATTCATCAATAGATAATATAAATTCTTCTTGATATGATGGATTATCTGGTTGTGAAATCACAGAAACTCCTTGTGCAATTAAATGACTCACGGTATTGGTAATATTAAATTGTAATACCAATTTATTCTGATCTAAGAATAAATGTTTAATGACAGTAACTACAAATTCATTCTCCTTATCAGTCAAATAAATTGGTTGTAATGAAGATTTGGTTAATTTTCCAAATGCTTCAAATTCACTGATACCACTTAATTCTTGACTATATTGTTGTTGTTTTAATAAATCATTAGAGGCATCTGCTCCTCCTACGTCACCACTTGGAGTTTTATGTTTATCACCACCATCGGCTCCACCAGCTCCTGAACCTCCATTAGTATCTTCACGAATGTCTTCACCCTCGGTACTCTTTTCCAATTTATTCAACTTTCTCTCATATTCTAATGATTTCAATTCCTCATTGGTAATAATTGGGATTTCTTCAATATGGAATTTTTCATTAAAGTTTTGCTCATCATTCAAATAATTGATCAATTTATTTTCCAAATAATTTAAATCATATTTACCATCATTAACAATTAATGATTTATCATTATTTTCAATAAATCTTAAAGATATAGTAGCCCTATCTCTAACTTCATCATCTATATCATTTAAGCATCTATTCAATAAAATTTGAATATTTTTGGATATTTCTCCTCCACAAATTACTGCAAATTTGGATAAGGAAATAATAGCTGAAGATCTAATAATGGAATTTTCTAACACTAATCGGTTGTAAATATGTCTAATATAATAAGATGGATTAGAAGTATGAGGACCTTCATCACCTAATAAATGTAAAATTCTTACCGATAATTCAGTATATTCACAATCTTCAATAAATTCACATAAATTCATTAAAATGGTTTGTTTGGCACTACCATCTTTTAAAAATTTGATCAAATCAAATAAGGTATCAATAATAGAAGATTTTAATTCTAATGATCCATCATCTCTTAATAAATCAGTTAAAAATGATACCAATTTTTTATGTTTAGATTGAAACTTTAATGCAAGGTTCTCAATAGCTTCAATAATTACAATTTTGAAATCTTCAGTAATTTCATCCATTAATGAAGTCATTTTATTGATCAATCTATCAACACTTTCACTACCGACTATAGCATTATCTGATTCAACAACTCCAGATCCAATAGTTTTCAATAAAGTCGTAATAGCTAAAGTACTAATAGAACGATTATTATCGTTAATCAAATTTTCTAATTCCAAATTAACCGTTAGGATTTCTTTAGGTTGTTTGATGGAAATTTTATTGATTAATCTAATGGCAGCAAATCTAGTGGCAGTTCTAGGAACCCCTAATAATTTTTGTAAAGTATTAATAACATTAGCATAATCATGTTTAGTAATTAAATGTTGTAAATTAATAATTGTCTTACAAGCCTCTAATTCCACCAGATCAGATTTATGTTTTAAGAAATTCAATAACATGGGTAATAAATGTTGAATTAAAGATTCATCATCCATCAAGATCTTATTAATATATCTAATTAATTGAATAATGGCCAAAGAATTTCTTAAAGAAGAACCATCAGATAATGAAGTGATCAATTTCATAAGGGCCATTCTATCATGATTTCTCAAGTTATATAATAACCCTAAAGCATGATATTGATACATATAAGTAGTAGTAGGTAAATTAGTTGTAGCATTTCCATAATATTCATGTAATTGAAATTGATCAGGAGGAAATTGTTTAAAGCTTTGAATGGTCTCTAAACTTTCATTAGTGAATCTTTTAACCACATCCTTGGCAATTGGTAATAAATGATAACAAGAAATTAATGCAGCTGTACTGACCACTGGATTTTTATCTACTAAAGAGTTTTTAAATAATCTTTCACTAGCTGATACCGTAGTAGGATCCAATACTTTAGATAAAGTTCTGATGGCATTAGGCTTATAAACAAGATCTCCACTTTGAATATCCTTCATGATAGATGAAGTAACCATCAAAATATCTTGAGACGTGGCAGATAACTCTTTAATAGCTAAATAAACCAATTGCCTTAATGACACGTCTTTATGTTGAAACAACTTAGAAATGGAAAAAAATAACGTGGTGGATTCCTGAGAGGGGAATTGTTCCCCAGCATAGATCAACCTTAATAATTGAGCCAATAACTGACGACATTTCTTAGCATTGACTGGTGAAGCATTAAATTGTTGTAAGCATTCCTGGAAAATCGTCATTTTATCGGGCAATGACCCGGTTGTGTGGGAGTAAGGATCTCCCTTTTTATAAGTAGAAGTTGACATTGTGGATTGGGAACTAACGAAACACTATTCGATCAGTCTTTAAGTCCAATGACAAACAGGCAAGTGAGCAAGTTGGTCTTGTTCCAGATCGTTAAGTGATGGAAATTGACGTGTTTATATTCGTTGGCCAGTTTTTCACCACCCCGAGCGCGCATGGTAAAGACACTTTTGATTCTGCGGCCTTGCAAATACAAAATCGATAATAACCAAAAAAATTTTCAGCCGTTGTAAAACATGTTTAAGGTTGGGGGGTTGTTAAGAAATATTCCTCGGATAGCGGCTGGCAGTATAACCAGTGTCAGTAGGGTTTCTCCAGGTATATTTTCAGGAGCGGTAAATGGTGTAGGAATCAAATCCATTGGCTCCATTGCCCCAGGAATGTCTCACATAACTGCCATAAGAGGGTTTAAAGTGAGAACGTCTGTCAAGAAATTCTGTAAGGATTGTTATATGGTGAGAAGAAAGGGAAGAGTATATGTGTATTGTAAGAGTAACGGGAAGCACAAGCAGAGACAGGGGTAAATACTGGAGATGTTGATGTAGCTACATGTATATAGCAACAAATGATATTTATATATTATCTAGATTAATGCAATTAATTATTTGGTTGTCTTTGAGCTTGAGTTTGAGCTAGTTTTACTGCTCTGGTGGTAGGTGTTTGAGGATTCCGTAAGTTTTGAAATTGTGTCCTTGATGGTAATCTCTGAATTTGTGGTCTTTGGGAGTGGCTCTGATATGATGAAGCAGCTGATGATGATTGCAGTTGGCCCTGAGAAAGCTGCTGGTGGTGCTTAACTGACAGAGTCTGGATCAATGCATCTTGCCATATCTTATGAAGAGTCGTGTCGATCTCCCCCTCTCTATCTTTAAACCCAGGGGAATATTCTGCAAATGTGTTTGCATTCTGGGTCAAATGTCCGTCATGTTTGCCTTCTTTCCTGCCAGCTTTTTCGATTTGTATTGTGTTATTCTTCACTCGGTTTAAACTTTCTCCTATAGGATTTAAATATCTCCTAACATTCAAGTACTCTCGATTCAATCTTTCAAATTCAATTCGGGATTGTACTGGATTTTGTTGACCATTTTGATACATAACAAGCAACCCATTAATATTGGTAGTGGACCCAGAATTTTCGTTACCCATCCCTATTGCGGTAGGTGTTTTTTGTGTCATAGCTCCTATATTCATATTGTTGCCATTCATGTTTTGAAATTGTTCAGCATTCTGATTTAATGGAGTCATGGGGCCCATAGGAGTTGGTGGCTGGCTCATTTGATTCAAATTACTATGACTCTGATTATAGTTATGGGCAAACATCAAGTTGTTCAAGGATAAACTTGAGAAATTACCCAACTGATTAGGATCGATATTTACATCCATCAATGAGTTCTCTCTCTGAAGCCATAATCTCTGTTGGGTTCTATTATCACTCAAATCATTTGCATTACCTCCTGGGTTATTATTCTGTCCATTATTTAAGAAGTTGGTAAAGTTATTGGGACCATTTAAATCTTTTAAATGCATTACTGGTTGCTGTTGTTGTTGTTGCTGTTGTAATTGCCGTGTGCGTGCTTGGGTTGAGTCTTGGGTTTGATTCTGTTGCTGCATTTGCTTCTTTGTGTTCACGTACTGATTGTTGGTTCTTTGTAGGTTGTTGAAAATCGTTTGGTTGGGCTGGTAAGAATTTTCTTTAATGACATTTTTATTGGTTGTAATAGGCTCTGCAATGTTTTGGTTTAAGTCGATAGGGTTGGCCTTGAAGGATATTCCACCATTAGATCCTAGAGTGGACTCTGGTAACGATTCATTATACTCCTGAAACTGACCAGTGTTCACATCTTTAGGATCAATCTTCCTTACTAACCCTGTAGATTGTGAAAGAAATAACGATCCTCCGTACAAGTTACTGGATGAGATCATATCATCGGTCGAACTCTGGGACTTATCATTGGGTGATTCATTCCCAGTATCAGGTTTACCTGATTTTTGGTTTTCATGATTTACGTCCCGATTTTCTGAGTCATTCTTTTTAATAGTTTCCTCGTCCCTACCATAGCCACTATCTCCCCCATCTACCTTCTCTTCACTTTGGTTCACTTCTGATTCCTTGGAGTGTTTCGTATTGGTCGAACTAGGCGACTCAGATCTCCTAACATCGCCGTAGTCTTCTTTTGTTGCAATCGATTGATGTTCTGGTTTCTGGTCTTGGACCCGTTGTCGAGTGTTTTTCCGTTCATGAGTGTTTTCCTGCTGTTGCAGTACTTGGCCAGGATCTATTCCATATTGATTTCCGGGTTGTTCTAATGCTTGTTGGAACACTTGTTGTAACGGAACATTGTCCGGAGGTGGAGGTAACTGCTGGTCGTATTGAATATTATCTTGTAATGGTATATTCTCGACGGCATCTCCTGTAACAATATCATCGTCATTTAAATCTTCGTAGTCGTCATTATCTTCATTCAACCTTAAAATAGCCTTACCTTGTTTAGCACTCAATTTCAAGCCACCGTGTGAGAGATTCACATTTAAATTCTTGAGCGATGTATTGGACATGTTAGATTTCAATGATTGGTTCAGAAGGGTTTTAGTTAAAGGCTGGAAATTCGTCAATTTCGAATACGATCGGTTGTTCCTTTTAACTCTCACCACTGCATCTGTGGATTTAGACTTGTTTAAATGGGGTCTGTTAAGGGCATTCATCTTGTTATACGAGGAAGTTCTGTTGTGGAATTTGGTTTTGCTGGGTCCTCTTTTAATCTGTGGACCGGTAGTAGTATTAGTATTAGGTCCAGCACCAGTTCCCGGGCCATTGCTTGCGGTGGGACCGTCCGTGGAGGTGGTTTCGACTGCTGAACGGGGTCTATTAATCAAGATATTGTCATCACTCTTTAGCGTTTTGCGTCCAGACACCAAGTCCCCGGAAGAATCTTTCCAGGTAACTTCGCTGTTCTGATCACTAGAAGTGACATCACTGCCATCCTTAGACATCGATTCAGCTTCTGATGGTGCCATGATGGTTACCTTGGCTGGTTATACGTTAGCAGTTTTTGGGTTAAGATGACTGCGCATACTGCACAGCTCACAAGGTTGTGGGCAGGTATGGCAGTATTTGTGCGACGAGCGGAGGCAGCTGGCGACAGTTGGAGCAGGCCGGCGCGGTGGGGCGGGCCGTCGCGGTGGGGCTACAAGCAGTAGGTGATATGTCTATTGTAATACATAATGCTATTTGCTGATTAGATGCCATTTTCAGGGACCCTAAATTTTAACCGTTGACCTTCAAAGTAGATATGATCGAGTGTATGCTCTAATTGATTACTTTGTTCTAAAGATAAATACTTTTTATACAATTTTAAAGCAAATCTAGCATCTTCAATTGAATCATGATTACCGGTTTGTACCTTTTCGTTCAATAACACATATGAAAGGAATTTCAAAGACAATTTTCTTTTGAAATCAGGAAGGAAGAATAAATCGATTGTATCTCTGATCTGTGCTTTAGGCACATGAAGGTTAATGGTTCTAAAATCATTTTGTAACCCATGGCCTATAAATATGCATCCAAGATTCAATAACAACCATAATCTTCTGTAACTAGTTTGGAAAGTGACTAAATTCTTATCACTGTTTATTGGATCCAAATCACCTGGTTCAATTCCTGAAAATGAAGTTATATAGTCTTGAATATTTTGGGTATGGATTATATAGTCATCAACAAAGGGTACTTCTTCTTTATCAATCACTGAAATTCTTGCCAAACTGGATTTTTTAGGTCGTATTAAGTTTCTTCCTCCAGTTGAATTAATTTCTACTTGCTCATCCAATAACATAACAAATTCGGCATCTATAGCTATGAGGCTTCCGGGCTCTGGTGGGTTCTCTTTTGTCAATAACTTGTATTGTTTGATGTAATCATTTCTGATTGTCAAGGCAAAATGGTCCCGATACAATATTGAGTCATTTATTTGATGGTAATTCTCCCGAGTTATCTTGAAGAATGGTTCACACTCATTTATATCCTCGTAAAGTAAAATCAATGGCTTTTTGAAGTTCTGTTTGAAATTTGTCACCTCCAGTTTGTCAATTTCTGTTACTAAGAAGTCATTAAAAAGATACCACTTATCTTCAATATTCACGAACGAAACTAAATTGTGGTTGCCAATCGAAGTTTCAGGCCCATTATTAACTTCAGCTACGTATCCTAATAGCTTGAAAGTTTTGAATGGTTTAAAGTTTGATGAAGTTTTATTAATATTGTTAATGCCATTGCCATCATTTATGAACATTATTGTGTTATTTATAGATTTCTCCGCGTAAACATATTCTGGTAACCAGTCACCCCTCAATGATTTGAAATCCTTGTTACTAAAATTGACATTGATTGATAATAATTTGGGTAATTCTATGATATTAGTTACTGAATAGTTTAAATAGTCAGTCAAGTTTAAGTTGTCAATATTAACAGGGTACACATTAATCAAATTGATCAAATTCAACTGCTGGGTTTGATTATTGACAAACTTTATTAGAAATAACTTGGAGAATTCTGATAGGAATGAGTTTTGGATATGAAAATCATCTAGTAATTTATTCAAGAAGAATTGATTGAATGATAAGATCTTTTTCTTTAGCATAGAGCTATTGAGTGATTTCAAATCATCAAAATTCAATAGTTCAGCTGGAGCCATTGAGTTAAGCAACTCGGAGAAATTAGAAATCTTGAAATTCTTTCCCTGGGACTTATTTAGCATATCATATAGATAACCTAGTTCATTTAGTATAGAAGAGCCTTTAAAATTCTTCAATGTCAATATGGTATTAGAATCATTTGGTAGCCATTCATTGAATAGATTCTTAAGGACCAAATTTTGAAAATTTGATTGGTACTTGTAGACTTGTAAGATCGAATTAAGATAAGAGTTATCTAAATTATTTTCTAATCCACTGAACAGGGTCCTATTGAAAATATCAAAATTAAAATCTTCAATCCCAAATCTTGAATACTTTATCAATAGTTTGGAATAACAATTAGGTACTTTAAATAAACTTGATTCATCAAATTTCATATTACTTTCACTTATGAAGGGAAGATTTTGATCAGACTTATTGATGGCAAAATACTTGTTGTAGTTTGTATCGAATTTATTGTCCATTAGCTGTAAATGAGGAAAATTTGGGTCATAACTCATTGGTAATTTAGCCAATTCTTTGGTAAATATTAGATTTGAGCCATAATTTGATAACAACAAATCTTTATAATAGGGCATCCCCACCATATTTAGAGGGGCGTTTGAATCGTCAATTGGAATTTTAGGATGATGCTCATCATTTGCTGGTGACGGGAGTTCTAAATCAACTGGAAAATTATTAAAGTTTTTACTATTATTAAAAGACCAAAGAATCAAGTTATTGAAACTGTCATTTAAAGCAATAGATTCTCCGTTATTACTAAACTTTAAATTTGACACTACGTTAGAATTATTCAATAAGTCTGTTTGATAAAGCTGGAAATTAGACTGATCAAAGATATCTAAGAATTGTAAATGACCATTCTTAGACCCAATTAGAATCATGTTAGGTAGTTTTGGATGAAATTTAACAAATGATGGGCCAAACGGGAAAGGAATGGGTAGCAAAAGTTTCATCATTCTAAGATCATATAAGTTAATCAATGGATCCAAGAAAAAAGTATTATGACGGATAGAATAACCCGAGGTGACAAGATAATTTCCCTTGACATCCAAATCACTCAATCCATTACTATGACCAGGAAACTCTTTGATTATCTTATTGGCATTATGATCAAATATATCTACCGAACCATTGGATTTCCCCAAGGTTAAAAATTTCGCTTGATGATTAATGAACGACAATTCATCAGAATAGTTTAAAGTTTCAAATCGTTTTGGATCATTGACATTAATCTTTAAAAGGTCTTGGTTAGCGTTAGCAATTATCTCGTGATTGACTTCGTTAATAGTCATACAGCTGAAATCTCGATATTGATTATTCAAATCACTGTTTATATTGGCAATGGGGATACCTCTTTTGTTGTTCAAGTGGATGTTATTAGCGGAAAGCGAATAGATTACATTACTATTTCCATCACTGATTTGCTTTATCGGCTCATTAATACTGGCCCTGAACTTGGTGTAAGGATACATTCCCTGCAAGGAATTGTCTAGCATATCTGACCTTAATGGGGTTGGGGATGTAGGAGTATAAGAGTTCAAATAACCAGTTGCATCTCCGTACCAGAGTATATTAGACCTGTGATCAAACTCAAGTGAGCTGATTCCATTGTTAGTCGAAATCCTCGACACCTCTTGCCATCCTTCCATCCTTTATGGAGTAGATATCTGGTACCTTTAGACGGGTAGCACTATAGCGTCTGGGTGAGTTTATCAACGTCGCACGTCGTGCAGTTGTGGCAACGGTAGCGGGAACCAAACCTAGGGCCACCGTACCGTACCACGCCGTACCAGCAGCCCTTACCGCGCGGTAGCAGTGGTACTCTCTGGTCACATGACCAAACACTACCGGTACATCAGGGCCGTTATCCTCTATATGGTAGTTAGTACTAGCTATACACCTGCAGAACTAAATCTTAATGTTGGAGTTCCAGCTTCCTCTGGCTTGAGCACCTGAGCGTCTTGTGACAAACTTACCGGCCATTACTGTGTACATACTGTAAACTGTATGAAAAATGTAAACTACATTATCTATCAGATTACTAACTAATCTATCACTCAACCGAGCGATCTATCACACAACCGAGCGATCTATCACTCCACATTATTGTGCATCTATAAATAGCGAGTGGCCCTGATGGGACCCTACGTAAGCAACAACAGGAAATCACTGACCTGATAATGTAAAACCTTGCAGAACATAAGCAGTGATTCGGAATATAGGATCCACATAGTAGATCGCAGAGTAGAGCCTCGGGTGGGTACTTGTTAGAGTACGTTCCGTCTCAGAAGGCAGTTTGGGAAAATCCCAGTAGTATCAATGGGTCCATGGGTGTAGCTAGAGCCAATGCAGTGGGTGTAGCTAGAGCCAATGCAGCACCGGATTCGGTGGCAGTGACAGAAGGATTTCACTGCAATGGCTGCAAATAAAGGTGCGGCTGCATGTCAGGAATGTGTAAGTGGGGACATATACCCTCCTGAGCAGCTCTATGGTACCCTTGGCATTGCCAGTAGTACTCTCACTTTAAATATAACTAGTTAGTTAACCATTTAGGGTTCTGTGTCGGTGGAAAGAATCTAGACCTGGCTCTGCGTTACCAAGAAAACTATAACAAACTATAATCTTGTGATGCAGAATTATGCTCTGATCTCTTTGCGGGATGGTCTGAAGATTTCATTTCATCCCTATGGCGACTGCCCCTGTTGGTGGTTCTCGTATCCTGTTTCAAGTTGTGTATTTAGGCAAGTCTTCTGCCGTCTGGTGTGCCTCATTTATGCTCCTCGATTGCTGCAAAAAATGTGAGAAACCCCCACTAACTGATAAGTATCCGGAGACCACATAAGCCCTGCAAGGTACGTCACAGTACATGTTCTATTTAGCTGGTTCTGAAATTTTTAGCTACATTATTCAGCCTCTTTCGATTCTCTGATTACTAGATTTGCAATCTGGCGTTACTTCTAGCCCTTATTCCATTGTCCCATTATCTCACATATGGCTGCATTATCTGGCAAATCTCAAGAACAATATTCCTCTGAAATGATATTTAAATGGCTTAATATCCCAATGTTAGAAACCTTAGGGTTAGATTCATGCTTACCACGTTCTTAGTTATAGCTTATATGGGGGCCCTAACTAAGGGGCTCCAGATTCATCACAAAGCAGAATTAGGTCCATTGGCTTGTGGAATGTTAATTGGGATGTTAATAGAACCTTATGAACGGTACGAGCACCAGCACCTTGATTACTGTGATGTGAACAACCAACCAGCTTTGGGTTCAATGGCTGTCTGCTTGTTTGAAGGTGGTTTTAGTGACATTGACATGTACCTTGATGGGTTTCTTGGTATCTGTTCTGAACGCTTGACCTCTGATGATGTTTTCAGGGCCTATAATAATGCTACTGATTTTTTAGTTGACCCCCAATACTATTACTATCAAGTTGATCATAATGATCCTACGTTAAGATATAGATTTCCTGATTTTGAGTTGCAATTTCCCTACCCGGTCAACATGTCTAATGCCACCAGGATCCAGCTGTATTTCACCCTTTTATATAAAGATTACCAGACCCATAATTGGGACATATGGTTTGGAGTTTCTATGACGGTGTACTGGTTCGTGATAATGATCATTGCAGGAATATGTAACTGGCTCTATATCTATTGTCCTGGGTTTGTTCAATCCTTGACAGGTAAGCCAATCAGATGGTTTAGACGTAATGTCACCATGGCTCCTTTGGTTCATAAGAGGCATGCCATGAGATTAAATTGGTTTATTGGAGGACTCCTTCCTACCAGGTTAGAAACATTAATCCTAAGTGGCTGGTTCGTGATGATTTTTGCCTACTGCTTTCCTCAAATTAATCATCCCATCCAAGGATTAATAGAGAATGCTATTGGTGATAGGTTTGCTAATTTGGCCATATTCAATTTCCCGTTGTTGGTGTTATTTGCTGGTAGAAATAATTTCATGCAATGGGTAACTGGTTGGAGTTATTCGAGGTTTTTAACCTTTCATCGGTGGATTGCTAGAGTAATCTTTTTATTGGTCTTGCTACATGGTATTTTTGAAACCATTTATTTAAAAAAGGTGGATGCTTATTTGTCTTTTGGTCGGTCTCCTGAGATTGTGTGGGGTTATGTAGGAATGGCTGCCCTATCAGTATTGATCTTCCATACCTTGTATATCCTTCGGTCTAAAAGATACGAACTTTTCTTGTTGATCCACATTGTTATTACCATAGTGACCATAATTGCTGGCTGGAATCATACCAAACATACAAATGGGATTGAATTATTTTATACTACTGTTGCAATATGGGCTCTTGATCGGGTCATAAGACTATTTAGACTTGTGAGCTTTGGTATCCAGCCTGCCACTATAGAATTGAAAGCCAATGAAACCTTGAAAGTCACTGTCAACAGACCCTCCTATTGGAAACCATACCCTGGTGTTCATGCATTTATTCACTTCTTGAAGCCTTCTTGCTTTTGGCAATCACATCCATTCACCATGATTCATTCTGTCACCCAGGAGAATACCATTACTTTCTATATCAAGGTAAAAGGAGGAATGAGTCATGGATTTTACCAGCAGCTTAGTAAAAGCCCTAATAACTCATTAAATCTTAGGGTACTTGTTGAAGGTCCATATTCTCAACGAATTCCTGTCATAAATTATGATAATATTGTGTTTTTAGCAGGAGGGAATGGGATACCCGGAATGTACTTTGAAGTTCTCTCCTTAGCAAAAGCTAGAGCCAACCACAAATATATCAAACTTTACTGGGTGATTCGTCATTTCAAGTCAATTGAGTGGTTTTTACCTGAACTCTTAAAGCTAGAACAATTTGGTATAGACGTAGTAGTTTTTGTTACCCAAGATAATGACGCTACTATAACCTTTGCAGAAGAAAAACTAGCCAGCCCAGATACTTTAGATTCAGCTTACTGTTCCGAATTCAACACCGAGGTTAATTCCCTTTGCAGCTCACTCGGTGCTTTTGTGGTTAAACCTTCCTCCAAGACTGAGAAAATTATTGATTCTCAAAGCTACCATAATGAATCTGATACTGCCACCTCCTCTCAATCGGTTAACTATAAGAAACTTTTACCTCACGTAGAATTCCGATTCGGTAGACCAGACGTTGAGAAGCTAGTGGTGCAAGACATTCACGACACCAAAGGGTCGATGGCATTTGTCACTTGTGCCCATCCAGCTATGGTTGATGATACTAGGCTAGCTGTTCGTCTGAACTTGACCTCAACCAGAAGAATTGAGTTGTTTGAACAAATCCAAGAATGGTAACTTTTTATAATAAATATGCCAGTATAGCTCTTAGTATCTTTCGTTTTATTTTTTTATTTTTTTTATTTTTTTGCAGTAATTGAGTAATGATGTGCGGTCTCTGTTGCAGCATCTTCTCATCTCACCAGTAGATTAGAATTTTTCAGACCGTTTGGAGTCCCAGGTAATACATACAATGGGGGATAATGGTGAAGATTTGGCACTTCGAGTGGTCAATGAACTCATCCCTGGGGTGATGAAGTGTTTAGAGGTCATGGAAACTCGAATATCTCTGATTGAGGAACGACTCGATCGTTATGAAGTAGAGAGATTTGGTGCAAAATCGGCTCAACCCCACGAAGAAGGTGGAGAAAATGTTGATGATGGGGTGAAGCAAGTAGCGGACGTTGAAGCTGAGGACCTGCTTGACGATAAAGAAGACAGTGGAGTTGGCGAAGAGGAGCAAGAAACTAACGACCGATCCGATGATGCAAAGACTCTGCGGAGTAAGAGTTCGGATGATTCAGATGGTAATGATATTAATGGTGATGATGTTGTCAAGAGTATTAATAATGGAAGCCCTGTTATTGATAGACAAGAAATACGAGTCACATTAGATGACATAGCCGACAAGACGGTGACATTCGAGATGACTCCTATTGGAGGGAAGCTTCAACATATGAAGCACCAAGACGAACCATTACAACTTGATGCTTACACCCGGTCATATATCCAAGAACTCTATACACGTTGTCCACTGAAAGTCACTCGATTACCCACCGGTACGCCTGTTGTACTGCAACTCCTTTATGAGATGTTTGACTTGATCTCACCTACGAACTCTAATAAAACTTTGCCTCAGAGCTTAGCGAAATCACCATTGGTAAATGGGAAGTCAGTATATGCTGTGGATCCTCTCATATTAGCAGGGGACGATAATTCCTTATATTTCAAAAGATTAATACATAAGATAGGGTTTCCGCTTATATTACCCAATGGAGACTGCCAATATGTGAATATTAATGGAGCCAGTTCAGTCATGGATATTTTACACCAGGTTTCCAAATGTGCACATATTGTTAAAGATTACAATATTGATGGGGAAATCCTCATGTACTTACAACCAAAGTACAATCAAGATGGACAAGAATTACACGAGATTTCAAATGAGCCCACATCCATGGCCGAATTTGTCTTCAGGGCCCTAATAGAAGATTGTGAAGTCAAAGCTTATCGACATAATTTCCAATTTATAAAGAGTATAGGAGATTCTTTTTCGGAGTTGGTAACACAGGTTCAAAAGGGATCAAATAATCCTTCTCTTGGTTTACATTTTGATCGCTCTTTGTATGCAGCTATGTTAATTTTGCAACTAAATCGTCTGATAGCTTGGCAATGTAAGAATATGGCAAATAGAGTGGAAGAGGGCAAAACAAATGGGAATTTATTATTAGGCACAAGTGGCGACGTAAACATTGACTTATTTGAAGAGATTTCCTTCCAATACTGTGCTAATTATACAACGCTTCCAACGTTCCCGGACTTTTTGGCGGCAGCACCCAAAGATGCAGTAGACTTGTTATTCAACTATAAAATGGGATATGCTATTGATGATAGAAGAATTATTATCAATATAACGAAAAGTATCAATAAGTATACACATTCTTTACGAGGAAAAGTGGATGAGGGGATTACTTCAAGATTAGCTCAGTTAAAAAGATTATATCCTCCAAACTTATATGATAATAAAACAAAACTAATTAACTGGGGATTATTGTATTGGAGGGCATTAAATGAACCTCCTTCAGGACTGATTGGGGATGTAATTAGAAGTTTCTTTCCATTGCTTCCATCATTAGTGTTGAGACATATAACTCCAGGGGCAACGTTTGATAATTTTTTCAAGTTATTTGAGATTATAGGTCAAGACCTTGAAGATATTGAACGTCCCGCTAATGATGATAATGAAAGGACGATGTCAGAGTTGGTTCTGATATTCCAGACATTCAACACTGAGATTGATTTTATGCAACGGTATCATGGCGTTTTTACTGAATTCAAAGATTTATGTGAACAATCAGTGGTACCAGAAACCATTAAAATCAGTAATTATACACTTCCAGATCAATGGAAAGAATTTTCAAATAAAATGTTAGAAATTGGAAAAAATCCAAACATTAAAAAAGACTTCCTTCATCAATTAAGAAGATTTAAACTTCGAGTCCGCTCGAAAACCCCTGCACAATTACCAAAACTTGAAGATCCATTCTGGAATAATTCTGAACATTTCAGTACCTTGAGGGCTTATTGTTGCTTGTATTGGTCCAATTGGAGTGAACAACATGATGAGAACAGCTTTTATTTATATATGATGACTAAAGCCGATATCGAGCAACTTGAAAGTGGATTAAATAATAACAGTTTAATCTGGTTTAAGAGTCTAAAATATCTGATACTTCACTACCTAAATTACCTTCCTGTACTTATAGAAATATTTGTTAATGAATTATATTTCCACCAATTTAAACATGAATGGGACATTCAGGTCATTACACGAGTTATCTTTTTTATTGCTGCAAATCTAACCAATCATCATTTATTCAAATCTGGCTTGATTCGAATGCTTACAGACCTATTAAATAACATAACCTACAGGCATCTATACAACCCCGAATTTGATTTTAGCCGGGTAATGGTGAAGTTTTTCGGAATATTGCTATGTGAGTACAAACACTTGATTTATTTACTGGTGACCAATTCATTAGCAGATTTCCAATTATTCATGGATTCCTATCTCTAGGACATTTGCGGCCAAGAACATTTGCAGCCATTGACAAGGTAGTGCGCGAACTGGGGATTCCTGTTGAAACCATGGGGAACGGGTAGTGCCACTGAGTTGGTCACCCCGTCGTCACCACGTTCGTGGTAGTCACGCGGGCCCCCTCGACCCAAGCACGCCAACCGTTATCACGCGGACGTGTAGCTCGGCATGTGGTGAGTGTTTATCGGTCATATGGGGCAATTTGGCCTGGCACGACGGGCTCTTATCTATAAACTATCAACACAGACTCAAGTGGTTATAAACAAGATTTGTTTATTTTGTTCTTCTTGAATTTACCTTCATCTCGAACGTATTTTGTGCTATACATATCCTACCGGTCGGTATTGTATAGAGTAACGATTTTGTGTTACTTGTAACGGTTCTGTGGTCCTTGTTAATTGATTATGTTTAAGTCCAATTGGTTATCCATCTTTGGCCAAAAACCAAAAGCTTCCCCGGCAACCAACGAGGAAATCCCAAAGGCTTTCACCATTGCTGATGAGAAAGCTCAAAAGAGATTGGTCAACATTTCTATGGATAAGTTAGATGATGACTTTGTTGGTATTAATGTCAATGAGTTGACTTATGCTGAAGTAGCTAGTATGAATGCTAGTGCCAAAGGAATTGCTGGTCGTAACAATAAGTTGGCTCCGGTTGAAGTCAAGGTCACCAAGGCCCGTGGTTCCAAGACCAGAGGTAATAAGACCCGAATGGACGAGGAAGAAATGGAGGACTCCCTTCATGAGAAGTTCAAGTCTGACATCCACTACAAGAAACATAAACAATTCAAAGCCAATGAAAAGAAAAAGAGTAAAAACCATAAAAAGAGATCTCATTAGGATTCAGGTCTTTTATACTGTTCTTTATAGGGGCTCAATATAGATTTGATCGATAGGAGTGACTACATACTGCCTCCCGGTGCTGCTGCCACGGAGGCGGTTTTGTAGTCGATTGCATGGTGGTAGTCATATTGTAGCGTATGTATGGCTATGGTGTCGTATTGTAGTTTAGCGTAGAGACTACCGTGTAGGTTAGAGTATTACCACGGTGTTGAGGTTATCAACTATCAGCTTGTTATCGAGGCCGTGTGCAGGACACTCATCTCACCTCATCGCAGCAGAAAAAACTTGTAAAAACCACCAGGACCCACTTACCATTAGATATGAGCAAGAGAGACTTAGAGGATAAAGCAGACCACAGAGACGTCAAGAAGGAGAAGAAGGACAAGAAGAAGGACAAGGGAGAAAAGAAAGAGAAAAAAGAGAAGAAGGAAAAGAAAGAAAAGAAGGATAAGAAGGACAAGAAAGAAAAGAAAGAAAAGGACAAGAAGGATAAAAAGCAAAAGGACAAAAAATCAAAGAAGGATGAACCAAAAGCTGTCGATGATTCCACTGAAGGTAGTAGTCCTGCCAAATCCACTGCAGCCATTGAAAAGAGCTCTTCTACACCTGTTGTTGACGCTCCATCCAGTGCAGAAGTTGAAAAGTTTTTATCAGATCAACAGGTTCATATAGAGAATTCCCAAGAATTATCACCAGTTTTGTCATTTGAGCAAATCAATTTAAGACCAGAATTGCAAAAGTTGAAACAATTTCCAAAACCAACTCCAATTCAGTCTGTTTCATGGCCATATTTGTTTAAAGGATATGATGTGATCGGAGTTGCTGAAACTGGATCAGGAAAGACATTGGCATTTGGGATCCCCGGTTTACAAAGTTTATTGAATAACCCAACCGATAAATTAAAGATTTTATGTATTTCACCCACCAGAGAATTAGCCATACAAATTTATGATAATTTAGTCAACATGACTGATAAAATTAAAATTAGTTGTATCTATGGGGGGGTTTCTAAACAAGATCAAATTAGAAATTTAGATAATACCAACATTATTATTGCTACTCCTGGAAGATTATTAGATTTGATAAATGATAATTATTTGGATTTATCTCACATCAATTATTTGGTCTTAGATGAAGCTGATAGAATGTTAGATCAAGGATTTGAAAAAGATATCAAATCGATTATTTCTAGTTTACCATCTACTCAAAATAGACAAACAGTCATGTTTACTGCCACTTGGCCCATGGAAGTGCAAAATCTTGCCAATACATTTTTGAATAATCCTACCAAAATTACCTTGGGGAATATTTCCAATGAATTAAATGCCAATAAAAGAATTACTCAACTTGTTGATGTTATTGATCCTCGTGACAAAGAAAGAAAGTTGTTCCAATTATTAAATAAATACACCAAGTCTCATGAGAAAATTTTAATATTTGCTCTTTATAAAAAAGAAGCCACTAGAGTTGAAAATTCATTAAAAAGATCAAACTTTAGAATAAGTGCTATTCATGGAGATTTAAATCAACTGCAAAGAACCCAATCCTTAAATGATTTTAAATTAGGGAAATCTCAAATTTTATTGGCTACTGATGTTGCTGCTAGAGGTCTTGATATCCCTGATGTTACTTTGGTTATTAATTTAACTTTCCCTTTAACAATTGAAGATTATGTTCATAGAATTGGAAGAACTGGAAGAGCAGGAAAATCAGGTATTTCCCATACGTTATTTACTGAACACGAAAAACATTTAAGTGGAGCTTTGTGTAATATTTTAAGAGGTGCTGACCAAGAAGTACCTGAAGATTTATTAAAATTTGGTGGTCATACTAAAAAGAAAGCTCATTCTGCTTATGGAGCTTTCTTTAAAGATGTTGATATGACTAAGCAATCGAAGAAAATAAAATTTGATTGATAATTTGTATATAATTTAGTATGATGACTATATTTTAATTTACAAGATAGATTTATCTCCAGTGTTTGGTGTTTGTGTGCTTGGTATAATGGTCCACTGGGCCGACAGAGACGAACCAAAGAACTGACAATCATGACTAGTGGCGCATGTAGATCGTCCAAATAGGTTTTCCTGGTCTGGATTTACGTCTCCTTCTGACTTCCCAGTACCTTGTGTCCAACTCCAGCTTGTTTCATTACTTCATTCAATCTACTATCACTTTGGTATATATGTGTTATCCACGACCTCTTTTGGTTGTTCCGTAAAGTGTTCGCAGACTGCCAGTAGCTGTTAACCATAACTATGAAGAGAGGTATAGATGAACTAAATGATGATTATCATAAACCTTATTACTACATAACCCCTAAAAAGCTACCTAAGAGTATTCGCCCACCTACCACTCCTTTTATTCAATTGAACCAAGGCCAGGAGCCCTTGCCACAGGTTCAATTACGGTTTGAAATCTATGAAGGTTTAATGAATGATTTGACGGGCAGCATTGAAAGAATCATACAAACTTCCAATGATGAGCTTTATCAGAACCTTATAAGCTTTGTAAATGCTTCCGATGGCATTGGTCGAGGTAGTTCTGATGGTAATTGTGGAGGTGGACTCATAAGTCCCTTAAGAAAAATACCAGTAGGATATCTCCTGCTTACCTCCAATACTGCTAACAATTATCGGATCTTGACGGAGTTTTATAAGTTGGTCAATAAACAAAAGAATGTCAAATTGATTATCTTGAATTCCAAAACTTTTTCTGGTAGTGTTAAGCGAGTATTGACTGCTTTGTTGAAACAAGTATACGAGAAGACCGAAAGGTTTAAGAAGTCAACATCTACTAATAATAGCAGCAAAAATGAAGATATCGATCCCGTTGAATTGGTAGATGATCTGGATAACAGCCTGGATGAAGAAGATGAAGACCTGAAGGCACAAGCTCCTATTATTGGGAATGTTTCTGACAGTCTGGATGAAAATCTGGAATCTCTGACTGAAACGGAGCACCTGGACGAAGAAGATGGAAATGATAATGAGCTTGAAATTAATAAAAATACTTCTTACAGCTTAAGACACTTACATGAATGGTATAGCAAACAAAAAGTTAGACCTAAGCTTTTAATTGTATTTGAAGATTGTGATTCTATGGACAGTCAATGTCTCAACAAGGTTCTTAAAGTGATGAAACCTAGTTTTGAAAAATATCCCATCAAGTTGATATTGGGGGTTTCCAGTAACAACATTGGCAATTGGATTAATGACAATATTAACAATAATTATAAACTCATGATGGAAAATTATAAATTTGTAACTAAGAGCAATCAACAATTATTTTATCAAATCTTACAGGAAATTATTATAAAGGGAGATCATAAGGTTTTGATTGATGATACTTTGTTGGCCATTATATTAACACGGTTTCAAATTGGTAACAATTCCATTGATAATTTGATAAATGAAATTAAATTAAGTTTGATGATACATTTTTATTCCAATAGCTATTCTAGATTGACTTCTGATGATAATATAACTGATTCAGACGTCGATGTCATCCGGAAATTACCATCCTTCAAGCGTCAGATAGAGACACTTTTATTTAAGTACCATCATCAGAATAAGGACGGTGCTATCAAGCAAGAAATTCAAAGTTTATTGACCGATAACCACTATGTTATTGATCGATTTCTCGAGATTCGACAAGAATTTGAATTTATCAATAAGCATTTACGTCATCTCATCAGCTTTCTACATGAATATTCGGCCGGAGCAGACTTATCAGTATTTGATATATATAAAATGATAGTGAGTGACAAGTTGATCGATTCAGTTTTCTTTAGAAAGCTTTATAAATCGTTTGAGTTAGATCAGATTGAAGGTTTTATACATAAGATAGACAAAAATCTTGAAATAACTAAAGAACAATTCTTAACTATTATTAATCGATTTAAAGTCAACAAAATGTTCAAAGAAGTATTCATAATCAATGGTAATGAATTCGAAACTAAATTGCCTAAATTGTATGAGAACTATGATAATTTAATGTTGAATTTAATTCGACCAAAAGTTCGAGAATCACTATTAAATGATTTGAGTGATTGTGACTTTATTTTAAACAATAATTTAACCACTACCGTGGATGTTAAATCCATCCCTAATGTTGAACCAATAATGATTAAGCTATTTAATTTATTGATGGAAGCACCACAAGTACTAAATCATTATGAGTTTTTCCTGGCTTTTAAACACTGTTTAAACAAAACTGAAGTATTAAGCCACTTGAAGATGAATGTGGTTAATGACAAATTGAAACATATTGTAAATAGTTGTGAGACTGACGATAAGTGTTGGGATCGATTATTATTCAGTTGGTTCTTACAAATATGTAATGAATTCTTGATGGTTGGATTAATTAAAGAAAAACCAAGAGGAGACCATTTTGAAAAAGCCATTTGGAAAGGATTGTAAAGTAATGTAATAATATTATAAATCATGTCATTGTCACTATAAATATGTACATAATAATATTCCCTAGATTATTACCTTCATGTAGCATCATTCAACCCTTCAGGTTCATGAAGAAATTCGTCCAATTTCTCTTGAGCATCTGCAAAATCTTTGTCATTTCCCTTATCATTAATATTTCCTTCACTACCAAAAAATTGACTGAGCCTATTTGTTGTTTCTTTATGAATACTTTCCTTAAAATGGCTCTGATAAGACATGGAAAGAATTATCATCACCACCAAAAGCAGAGCCATCACGGTTAGTATGACAATCTTTTGGGTCTTAAACATCCGATTGCTTATGGCTGTCGAATTGGCTCTCATGTTGCTTAGTTCCCACCTAGGCTATGACCAATCGGTGATTGTAGTGGTGATTGCAACTTGTCTCGCACTGGTGCTGCTCACGTGCCTTTTGTCAGATGCGCGCCTGGTGAGGATTAGCGACAACGCCGGTGTCAATTATTATTATTCTTATTGTAATTTGGTAGTGCCCTTACCGTCTGTCAATCTTATTTGACAGCATCGACGCCGTACAAAAAATGAAGCACCTCCTCATTGGACACCAATAGCTTGAAATCTTAAACCACAAGATCACATGGTGGCTCATAACTGTGTGTATACATTTACGGTAGTGGGCAGTAATTATACCTCTTCTCGTAAAGATTTCCGTACGACTGTGTGATTGTGGGTGCCTGCTATACGGCTGAAAGTGGTTAGCTAGTGATAGTTATGTACTTGTTTGTTCCTTCCGGGAGGACTTCTCTGACGTAGTGGACAAGCAGACATCTTATTCTTGATGGGCAGGATACTTACTATGCTATATATATATAAAAACGTGTATATCTCTTTCGTCTATGCGGCTCTTTCTTTCCATGGCCTCTTACATTTTCCACGTTTCTTATCAATTTTCCTTTTTTTTTTTTTTTTTTTTCTTTTTTTTTTCTGGCTCTATAAATACGGTACTTTTCCCCCTGAGGGATACCGGATAGATATCAATTCGCTAGTTATACTCAGGATATACAATGGCCACTAGAGACTTACCGAGATCATTTAAACAGCTAACAACTGGATGGGTCGATCATCTTGATAATGAAGTAACCTTAAACCGGAAAACCCCGTCCCAAATTGAAGAAGAAGAAGAACAAAAAGCCGTAAGAAAGGTGCAATTTAAGAATTTATGGCCAGCTTTCTGTTCAGGAGCCGGGTTATTTTCTGATGGGTATGTGAATAATTCGATTTCTGCTGTGACCACATGCTTATCAAGAATTTATGGTGCAGCTTATAGCGAATCTACTGCTATATCAAATGTTTCAGCTATTGCATTTGTAGGGATTGTGGTAGGACAATTATCTTTTGGGTATATATCTGATCATGTAGCTCGTAAAGGAGGAATGATGACCGCTACAGTATTATTAATCTTTTTTACCATATTATGTGCTGTTGGAACTTGGGGTGCCAATGGATCAGCTGAAGGATTATTTGCTGCTTTAACTACATTTAGATTCTTTTTAGGGGTAGCTTTAGGGGCTGAATATCCTACTTCCTCTGTTATTGCTTCTGAATTTGCTCATATGTTACCTTCTGGTCATAGAAATCGGTATTTCATTTGGTTTACTAATACTATGATTGATTTTGGTTTTGTAGTCTCTGCTTTTGTTCCATTAGTTTTATTATGGATTTTTGGTGATGATAATTTAGAACCAGTTTGGAGATTGACTTTAGGTTTAGGGGTCATACCTCCATTATTCTTATTTTTCTTTAGACTTAAGATGTCAGACTCTGAATCATTTCAAAAGACTAATATTAAAAAGGCTAAAAAAGTTCCTTACTGGAAAATTTATAAATTCTATTGGTTCAGATTATTCATTGTATCAATGGTTTGGGCTATTTATGATTTTTCTGCTTACTCTTTTGGTATTTATTCCAGTTATATTTTTACCCAATTAGTTCCTACTAAGGCTAATGGTGAAGCTGACTTATACAAAAGTTTTGGTTGGAATGTGGTGTTTAATTTATTTTATCTTCCAGGGTCTTTCCTTGGGGCTTTGGTTGCTGATTATATTGGTCCCAGATTAACTATCACCATTGGTGTTACTTTGCAAGCGGTAATTGGATTTATTATGGCTGGTTGTTATGACTCTTTATCAACAAATATTGGTGCATTTGTAGTGGTTTATGGAATTTTCACGTCCTTAGGTGAATTGGCCATTGGTGATAATATTGGATTATTAGCTTCCAAAACTTCTGCTACTGCTATTAGAGGTGAATATTATAGTATCTCCGCTGCTGCTGGTAAGATTTCTGCGTTTATTGCTGTTTATATTTTCCCTGTTATTATTCGTGAAACCGATGGTATTAAAGCTCCATTTTATATTTCTTCATCCCTTTGTTTATTAGCTGCTGTGTTAACATTATTCCTTTGCCCTCCTGTTGGTCAAGACGTGGTTGAAAAGGAAGACACCCTTTTCCTTGACTACTTACAATCTTCTGGTTATGATATTTCTCAATTAGGAGATGTTTCAGAAGTTGACTCTAGTGCATCTATGGAATCTGATGTCGGAGTGGTCACTAAAACTGAAAAGACCAGTGTTAATGTTGAATCACAAGCTGAAAAACTGGGAAACTAATTTAAACTGTTCATAGTAAGCTCTCCCTTAATCTGTTGATACATGTGCTATTTCTTTATTAATTATACTATCTTTTACCCTAATACATACCTTTTTTTTTTTTGGTTTATTCATTACTCTTTACCTGCGACTTAGTTTGAATAATCTCGTAGTTTAATAACATACTGGTTGGCAGTTGACAGTTTGATCAAGACGATCTCATTCATGGCCAAGTTTTGAACCAAACTTATCTCGAGCGGACTCAATTCTAATGTCATATAATCATCACTGTTCATTAGAGTCTTGAACAATCCCATAAGCACCGTTAGGTTATGGTTCAATTGAGCTTTATCTAGATTAAAGCTATCGTAAGATAAATACTTGATCAATACTCTTCTCAAAAAGTTATTCAAGGTATTAAGGGATTTGTCAGTGATTCCAGTTAAGTAATCCAATTTCTCCTTAATATTATTATTTAGGTTATCGTTAGTGTCGTTCATTTGAGGTGACATTTGGGCTCGGTAGCTGGTAATAGTCTGTTCAGTTTGTTTTATTTGAGACTGCTTATGTGTGATCAACATGTCAATATTGTCTCGCAACTGCTGGTACTCCAACTTCATCATCTGAAGATTATTCACTTCCAACGTCCCCTGGTGTTGGTATTTCCGTAATTGTTTAGTGCTAGTGATCTGATCATTTACTAGTTGATTCAATTTAATATTAGTAGTGGCAACCGGCATGATATCCAGCTTTTCATTATAAAACGGTATTTTCTCGTAAGCCCTATATAAGGCTATGATTTCCTCTTGTACTCCAGCCTCTGTCCCTGCAAGTTGACCCTGTAAGTTATTAATGATCTCATCTATTTGGTGATGTAAATTATCTACAACTGCTTGACCCTCACTTAGTCTCTTATTGTACGTTTCCTGAACCTCGGTGTTCACTTCCAGGTCATTGACCAATTGTTTTACTCTGGCTAACCGACTCATGTGTGTGGGATTATCTGTGGCTGCTCATATGTACCGTGTTTGATGATAACCAAATACAACCGTGTTTAGCTTCGCACAAAAATTTTTTCACATTGTATCAACCAAGTCAAAGATGTCAAATATCTCTCAGCTAGCATTACAAAATCTTGATGAAGGATCCAGAAAGGAGATCCTACAATTCATAGAAAGTGAAAATTCCAAATCAAAAGTCCAAATGTCCATTCATAATTTCACTGATTTGTGTTTTAAAAAATGCAATAAAGGTGCAATTGATAATGGTAATTTATCAAGAGATGACGAAAACTGCTTGAACAATTGTTTGAATAGATATTTGGATACCAATATAAAAGTGGTGCAGTCCTTACAGAACCAACGTTAGTTTGTAACTCCGATGTTAGTGTATATAGAGACCCACGGTGGTAAATAGTAAATATAATTGATCCAGATAGACTTATAAGGTGTCTATAGGAAATTCTTGATGTAGGTCTTTTACTATCTGTTGAAACATGTCTATATTCTGTTCCAAATCAATCGTCTTGTCCAATTTTTTAACTCTAGTAGATAGTATTTTCCAACCTCCTAAAATATCAAACCTGTAATCATACAACAATTGTTTTCCATCCAAATCCAGAATCTGGTAGTTGAATATAGAAAATATCTGTCTTTGTATAGCCAAAATCCGGGAAACCAAGTCATAATGTAATTCAAGAATATTGGGGTTAGTCATTAGCTGATTGAGTAAGAAATTCAATCTGTTCATACTTATAAGAACTTTAGTCTCCAAATGAGTAATCATCTGTGATAACATATCCAAATACTCCTTTAAATCAGCACCAGACTCCCCATACCGGTTAAAGTATTTATCAATCATCATCAATATAATATTCAAGAGTTCAATCAGAAATATATCTGACTCGTGTGAGGACCTTTGCTTATTCAATTCAATTAGGATAGTAAATGATTGTTTAAACAACTCTACATTATTTAGATACAAATGGTCCTTCAACGTGCTCATAAATACCTTGGATAATCCGGTGGTCTCAAGGTTAATATCAGTAGTATTTATAAACTCCTGCAATAGCCCACAGGCCATCATCTTCAATGTCATGTCTGGTTGATCCATTATATTTATAACGGTAGCAATCATCAAATTCCAGTTTTTGTGACTTTCATAGTTCTCTATGAGAGCCCACATATACCCCAATAGTTCCAGGGGAAATGGAACCGTTTCATTATACCCAAGCTTGGGGTTCAATCCTCTGTATTTTCTACTAGATTGGGATTGTTCTTGTGCCCTTTTTAAGGCCTTTGTGTGCTCTCCTACTTCATGTAGTAGTTGCTCCACATACTCTGGATGTCTCTCTAAGCTGTCTTGTATTGACAGCCTTATCAATTGTCGTATATCATCATTACTCCATTGGGTTTGTGGATTACTGTATTTGCACATTAATCTAAAGGTCTTGTAGTCATGTTCTGAAGCTCCTGTTAACGCCGAAAGTTTTGTATACACAAGGTCTAGATCATGGGTATTCCCCTTGATATCATCGAGGTCCATACTCGTGATCTTCCGTCTGAATTGTAGGAATCACCGATGTTATAGTTGGAACAATCTCTAATGATTTAACTCAAAAGCTCAAATCGCGATGAAGTTTTTTCAACAACTATGATCTCCAAGGTATGCAACGGGGTCAGGATCAGGACAATGGCAAAAGCCAGAATCTTTACTGCTTCTAAAAGCATCCCCATGATGCTGCAAGTCAGACACTCGAGTTCTAAACTCCCGTTGATTATTTCCGAGGAAGTCCAACAGGCACTACAAGAGAAGAAACCGGTTGTCTCGTTGGAGTCAACCATCTTAACTCATGGATTTCCATACCCAGAAAACTTGGAATTGGGTAAAGAGTTTGAACAAGCCGTTCGGGAAGAAGGGGCCATACCTGCTACCATTGGGTTTTTAAAAGGGAAACCATACGTTGGATTGAGTGAGAGTCAATTAATTGAAATGACTGAAAATTCCCATCTGACAGTTAAAGTATCTAGGAGAGACATTGGTCATGTGATGGCACATAAGTTGTACGGAGGTACTACCATAGCATCTACTTGTATCTTATCTAGTATGGCTGGGATCTCAGTATTTGGTACTGGTGGATTAGGAGGAGTTCATCGTGAAGGTCAATGGACATTTGATGTTTCTAATGATCTTCTTGAACTAGGAAGAAATCCTGTAACTGTAGTATGTGCAGGTCCAAAATCAATTTTAGACATTGGATTGACCATGGAATACTTGGAAACCCAAGGGGTCTATGTCAGTACGTTCGATGATGGACATCATTCTGATAATAATAATATTGAAATTCCTGGATTTTATGCCAGAAATTCAGGTATAAAGTCACCTAATTCCTTTAAAGATTTCAGGGACATTGCCAATATTATTTATAATCAACAGGCAATGAACCTACTGTCGGGGAATTTAGTATGTATCCCCCCATTACCAGAACATGCCATGGATTCCAAATTCATTAATTCTATTATCGATAGTGCCAATGAAGAGGCTAAGGCTTTGGGTATCTCCGGTAAGGAAACCACTCCATTTTTACTATTAAAGATAGGAGAAATGACCCAGGGACAATCATTCCATTCCAATAAGAACTTTGTTAAGAACAATATCAAATGTGCTGCTAAGGTGGCTAAACATTTAAGTGAGCTACAAGTAAGTACAACTATTTAGCCCGACAATGTAACGAACTTAGACTAATATTTTTTGTAGGAGAATCTGGGGTTTGTTGAGGATATGGGAACAATGAAAGGCCTGGGAGTAATGCCCGTATTTGGTGGTCCTGAAAAGTCTGTTGCTGGCATTGATACACTCATAGTTGGATCATTGGCCCTTGATTCTATCAGCAAGTTAACCACCGATAAGCTATATGATTCCAATCCTGGAGTCACCAAGTTTTCTATTGGGGGTGTGGGCCATAATATTGCATTAGCTAGCAACTACTGTAACCCTGATAAGAGTAGGTTAGTTCTGATCCTCAATAATGATTACATTGGTCATACCATACTAAACGAACTCCAGCTTGATAAATCATGTATACTTTTAGACAAAGACAACCAACACAAAAGTGCCAGTTATACTTCGATCCATAATGATAGTGGAGAGTTAATTATAGCCTGTGCTGACATGCATATTATAGAGACTGATTTTGCCAACCACATCAGGGCTCAAATAGATCAACACAACCCCAAATTTGTAGTTATTGACTGTAACTTATCACCTCATGTCCTTGAAGATATTATCCACTACAGTCAAGCCATTGGGTTTCAGGTGATTGTTGAGCCTACTTCTATAGTCAAATGTGAAAAATTAAGCACAATCAACCTTCCCTTAAAAGCCATAGATCTAATTACTCCAACCAAGAACGAATTAGATACTATACATGATTCATTTGTGGCTACCGGGAAGTTTGATGATGACGAGTGGTTTGGCAGTTTAGATAATTTACAATTGAATCAAATCAGCAATCTCCAACTTCCACCCATGATTAAAGAGTTATATAACCAAGGTTATATTCAGAAATGCTCCAAATTACTCCCTTATTTCCCCAATATCCTCTTGAAATTAGGCCAAAATGGGGTCTTGTCAATAGGGACAATTGAAAATGGACGGTCTCTTTACAATAACACTCCGAATTATGACCACAAACAAGTCCAAAGAGAGCATGTTTCTACAGACAATTTCTACATAGAATACTATCCAATTCCCAAAGAAAATGAAAACTTGTCAATAGTTAACGTCACTGGAGCAGGAGATACATTTTTAGGCTATTTAATCTCACACTTACTGTTACCAAAGCCTTTATTAATCAATAATGCTCAATTGGCTGCGGGCCTATCAATTTGTTATAATGATGCGATCAACCCACAAGTTAAAAATGTGTGAAAAATTGTTTCATCATTCGATTATTTTACAATATGTTTAAAGGAATAAGGAATGTCAGCACCTTTCATAAGGTTATTGGTGGGGCTAGTATAGTTGGATTAAGTCAATTGGGGCTCAATCAAATCTATAATCCGGTATATTTGGACGATTTGGTCAATGCAGTTATGGTGGATAAAGGAATATCACCATTTCCTAAACTTATTAACAACTTTAAAATGTTAGGAAGTGGGGTCAGATCAGTAACTTTTATAGGATTTAAAGTATACGGGGTGGGGATTTATTATAATCAGAGAGAAGAGCTGCAATTGGTTAAAATTTTGAAGCAGAATCTGGCATCTTTATCCTTGCAAGAGCAATTAGAGGATGATGAAAAATCCACTAATTTATTAGATCAGTTGATTACCAATCATGAATATTTGATTCGAATTTCTCCTGTTAGAAATACAGATTTCAACCATCTTAAAGATGGATTTATCAAATCGATCTTGGCCCATCCATTGACTGGTGATCACGATAAAGTCAACCAGGGATTGGATGAATTAAGAGAAGTATTCAAAGGATATAAAGGTTCGGTTCCTAAGAATCATGTCTTATTGTTGGTTGTCGATAAAAAGGGACAATTAGCCTTTAAATATGAAAACCCCGTAACTAAAAATACTATAGATATGGGGACTGTAAAAGAACCAATAATCAGTAGGCTGTTATTGGTTGGATATTTAGGTCATAAAAAACCATTAAGTGAACCATTAAGAGCAGATTGTAATCAAAGATGGATAGAGTTGGCCAACTAAATGTAAATAGGATTAATATATATTAAAATGTTTTTTTTTATTAAAAAAATAGTTTACATAATAATGGCTTCTTTTTCAACGTTTGAAGAAATGGATTTATGAGGTAACACTTTAGCACCGTTAACATAAATTTCATTTTTAACTTCAACGTCATCACCTAAGACAGTAACTCCTTCAGTTCTAGCCCATTTACCGATTCTAGAGTTCCAACCAACGATGGTAGATTTAACCCAAGCATGATCTTTAACAGTAGAATTAGCTAATAAAACTGATCTTTGGATTCTGGCCCCTTCACCAACGGTAACATTTGGACCAATAGTAACATTAGGACCAATTAAAGCAGAAGGATGAATCTTAGCAGAAGGGTCAATTAAGACATTACCACCATGAACATAAGATTCATTACATAATTTTTCAGGACATTTTCTGGTTAAAGAATTTAAGTATAAACAAGTACCAGATAAGAAATCTTTTGGTTGACCAACATCCATCCAGAAACCTTCTAAATCAAAAGAGAATAATTGTTTATTCTCAACTAATTGAGGGAAAGTTTCTTTTTCAATGGAAGTAGGTTTCATATCAATTAAATCAATAACTGAAGGATTTAAGATATATAAACCAGCATTAATTCTGTTACCAACAAATTCAACTGGTTTTTCAACAAATCTATCAATTAAATTTGGAGTATCTCTATCGTGAACCACAACCCCATATTTAGAAGGTTCATCAACTTTAGTAACAACAATGGTACCTTCACGACCGTGATTTTTATGGAAACTAGCCAATTCTTTAAATGGGTATTCACAAATGACATCAGAATTTAATACAAAGAATGGAGAATCATCTTTTTTCAAAACTTTTTCAGCCAATTTTAATGGACCAGCAGTACCTAAAGGTTCTTCTTCAACAGAAAAAGTAATGCTAACACCATATTCTTCTTCATATTTCTTTAAAGCTGATACCATAACTTCAGGTCTATAATTAACTGCCAATACAATATCAGTACAACCAGCAGCAGCTAAAGCTTCAATTTGATGTAAAATCATTGGTCTATTACCAAATTCTACTAATGGTTTTGGTAAAGTTAAAGTTAATGGTCTCAAACGAGTCCCATAACCACCGACTAAAATTAATCCTTTCATGTTTTATGTCTATTAAGATACGTTTATTTTTGTTCAGTTTTTCCCATTATTTTGGTGCGAGAGGTGGGCATATTTATAGTGCGAGAAAATTTTTACGTGTTCTTTTAAAAGGGGCACGAATGGCGATGAACAATAAAAATAACCGCATAGATAGTGATAACGGTGAAGAAACGGAACAACTAATGGTTCGTGAATGGTCCTATTAATTAATGGTACTAGATATTTATTGTTGTGGAAGTTATGTTCAGGCTCACTAGTCTGATTGGGCCAAGGCAAATTTGTGCTCAGACCGGTTACAATAATTAAAATTATCTGAGATGGTAATATTAACTATTATTGGCTGATGGTTTAGTTAGGTTGTTGTTCGGTTTGTTTATTTATTCCTAAGGTACCATAGCAAATAATAACTATGAACCCTGATGGTACACGATAATCCGACGATGGACGATGTTTCTAGTGTCGATACCGGGAACCGTGCGGGTGGTGGCCAGGGCGGTGTACGGGGTGGTGTGGGTGAAGCCGCGTGGCTACCGCGTAACTTGACCCACCGTGGTGGCTCTCGCCTGAGAATCAATAGACTGTATTGTGGTTTTGCAGCCTTTGGGGGTTGTCTTGAATGCTATTGTATGCCTTGAGGGCTATTGGTACCGTTATACCTTTGACGTGCTTTGGTAGCTCTGAATCTACCCTATTCTATTGTACTCTATCCGGCTGTTTTAGTAACGATTCTATTGGTCTCTCTGTTCTGTTCTCTCTTGTCTGATCTCGTCTCTTGTGTCTATTTGGGGCTTGACGTGTCTAATACTTACCACCAAGGCAAAACTCACCACAAAACTTATAGTGGTCATGATGAAGTAATAGTAAACTCTTCCAAGAGCATCAATACTATGTCCATAAATTAATGCAAAGATCATTGATGATAATGCAGGAGAGATCATAAAGGTACCCCAAGTAGATCCTAAGATGTCTACTCCCCATAATTCTGCCAAGATGGTTGGATAAATAGTAAAGATACCTCCATAACTTATTCCATCCAAAATGGTTATAATCGTGATACTGACCTTTGAAATATTAACGGCCAGTACTTGATTTATGATGCCAATTACTAATAATCCCATCACAAGTTTCCGAGTGTTGTAATAATCACTTAATAACCCTACAATTAATCGAGTTATGGTGGAGAAGATGGACAATATGATGATCTGGTTATTCAATTGGTCATCATTATAAATGGTAGTGTTGAACGTCATGATTGTGTTTAGATTATTCTGATAAGTCTCCAAAGGCCCAATGTTTAAAAATAATGATACCAACAATATATACATGATTGGATTCTTTAAAAACCTGATGAAGTTTCGTTTATGGTTAGGAGGTTCAATGGAACTTATAGGAATTAATTCGGTTTGTTCTGGGGTCTTAAGAACTTCATTCCCAATGGCACTTTGGCAAATAAAACTAGCTGCTCCTAATATAAGATAAAGTCCACTGAAAAACACGAATATTTTCTCCAAGTTCATTTGATGATCCAAAGGATCATGAAACCAGTTCAGCTTGAGGATTTGGGTAGATATTAAAGATGATAACCCATAACAGGTCACTGGTAAGGAGATTGATAACCCTTTGTGATGGGGATAAATCTTGGAACAATTCAATAAACTGGAAAAATATAAACTAGAAGTTCCTAACCCAATTACCATATAACTAAACCCAATCATTATAAGTTTCAGGTGTTGACTTTGTGGATCATAGTTACCAACATCACTTGAAATTCTGCTATTTATATAATAAGGAATTCCTAAGCATATCATAGCTATAATCGATAACAAGTTATTCCCATAATTATCACTTAAATATCCCAATCCTGGTAAGCACAAATACATCCCTACGCTAATCAAGGAAATAATGATATTTATTTGAAAAGTTTTAAAGTGCAACTGATGCATGAGTTCTTGTGATATCAATGGGAAGATTAAAATAGATCCCAATAAGCAACAGGTAAGTAGAGAGGTGGTGAAGGAAACCACTTTTACATACTTGAGCCCACCCAAGTTCCTTTTGAGCAGATTAGATACCTTGGAAAGAAACATGGTGGTGGATGATTCGATGCTGCTTATGACTCTTTTTCGCAACAGAATTCCTGGCATATGGGGAACCACGAAAAGGGCTGCGACACACACAAAGATCTTGGACCCCTGGTGTGATAGTGTTTTACTCTTTCAAATTTCGTTCTGGCAGTAACCCAATATCGCTTGGAGAAATTTTTGGAACTTAGATATCGCAAGGATTCACAATGGAATAACGTTCCTAAGAGATTATAATATCACTAAAAACTATATAAAAAGTCGTATAAAATATTTCCACAAATATTCCCCACAATACTCAACAAAAGAGTGGTAACAAGTGGTTCCTTATGATACTCTAGTGTATATATAGGTAGGTAATATCAGAATTGAATTTTAAAATAAATAAGACATACTGAAATACCTACGTGAAGCCCGTGGAAACAGATATATATATATATATATATATATATATATATCAAGACCTAGAAGTACTCAATACTTAGGTAAATTTTCAGAATAACAACTTAATATTGCAATAAGAATATATCAACGACAAGGCGATCATGTATCTCCAAATCCTCGTAGTGAGCTAAGTCATTCCTTTATGTTCAGCTTTGCCACTTTCGGGATATATGTAAAGTTTGTAAAGGCCCTTAAAGCAGAGGCATCCTTTGATAGAACAGTTTTAAAACCCTAGTAGGATAAGCATTATGCCGAATATTTACCTTCAGCAGAGTTAGTGAGTATCAATGGCTCCGTATATATCAAAAGTATAGGTTACAAATTAGGTGCAAAGCCAGGGGGTCTGTTTCAGCAACTAGACAATAACTACGATCCCGAAGTTCCCACAGCTAACTGGGCTTATATTAACTCTAGTTACTGCGATTGAAATATAAGTGTGAATTAAGTCTGATGGCTGTAACAATTGGCTGAGTTAAATGATTCATGTAATCGGATGAATAAAATAAAATAAAGATCAATAAGAGAAAAAGAAAAGTAAAAATAAAAGCCATCAAGTATTGGTTCTGTTTAGTGAACGATATTATTTTTCAATATTTGTTTTAAATCAATAAATTATAGAATGTAAGTTTGATTTTTTCGGTAAGTTTCAGCTCTTGTTGCAAACCCAAACAGTGGTAGCACCAGGATTTTCCCTGCAATATTTTAGAAGTATAGGTGATAATATACGAACCAGGTGTTTTAAAAGATATGTAGTTTACTTTATCAATACAGTTTCAAGAAACAAAATCGTTTATAGTATGGTTTATCTCCGAAACCCTAATATCTATGAATACATTTAGGTCGGTATTAGTTAATGCAAACAAGATTAAAGACGGAGAAGCTCCTTCAAAGAAAGAGGCTGCAAATTTAACTCCCGTAGAATATATATAGAATAGTACTAAATTCAAATTCTTCTAATCATGGAGGTGCGTAGTACAATTACCAACCTGTTTGACACAAAGGTTGACGTAATTCATCTACACATAGCAGTATATTGGTAAGTTAACTACTTAGTGTGGAGTACAGAACTGTATACGAGAACCCCACTGAACTCTACAAAAGTGCTACACCAGCAAGCCCAACAAGCCCCAATGGCACGTAGAGATGTTGAGCAGCATCCGAACTGCTGGATTCTTCTTCTGTGTTAGTGTTTGAGCCCGACTCACTGGTTTCGTCTGCTTCAGTGTCAGGACTGTTGGTTTCGACACCGGTGGTTTCAGCACCGGTGGTTTCAGTACCATCAGTATCGGCTGCTTGTGTCTCAGTGACAGAAGCTCCATCCTCTTCGGCCCCTTGAGTTGCAGCTGTACCAATATCTTCTGTCATTGACGCAAAGTTACCAAACAATTCCCCGTAGAATGAAGGTAAAGATGTAAAAGCCGTAGCATAAAAATGAGTAAATGATTTATACCAATCTTCATTTTGCCAACCGGTAGCATCTTCTGGATCTACTGTACTGGCATGAAGGATATCTGAAGGAATAATGGCAAGAGCCTCAGAGACCTTTTCTCCTAAATCCTGGTCATAACTTGCTAAACTAGCATAAAATCCTTCTTCAGAAAAGGTCGAGTAAAACTCGGCTGCTGATGATAAAGCTGCTGCTAAAGAAGTGTCCATGATCGATTGACTAAATAACTATAAACAAAATTCATAGTGAGTTGGAGATTTCTTACCCCTTTTATAGACCAGTCCTTTTGACGTGACGGATCCTCGTCAGTGTGTTTATCCATATTCGTAAGTGGTAATAGAGTTTCTTTGTGGACCTGTCTCGGTCCAACAGTCTTCCCCTCCCCATCTGGTTCTCCTTTTCAAGCATCTCCCGATTGGTCCTGTAGATTCTATTCGATATTTTGGGGCTTTTTATTAGATATGGTGGGAGATTTAAGGTTGCCAAGATGTCCTTTTCAACCAATTGCAGTCAGCTACGAATGCTCCTGTGCACTTTATCTAAAAGCATGCCTACTGGGAAATTGTGTCACATTACTGTCATACGTTACTGTCAGTGATTTACGAAGTTTTGCCTATTGTTTGGACGATGCAGTATTTCCCCTTTTTGTCGGTTTTTGACCTCTAGTGGAAACGGCTGTAGCTTCCACCACTGAACCAGTACCTGGCTTGCCTCTGATAGGGATTATATAGCTGGTCACGTGCAGGTCCCAGTTGTCTACGAATGCTTGATAGGTATTATGTATAGCTGGTCACGTGCAGGGCCCAGCTGTCTACGAATGCTTGAAGGGTTATACAGCGCTCACAGAGTGTGGGGAGATGTTTCCTGTTAATCAACTGATGGGGTGCTGGGGTCATTGACAGGTCCCCTCTTTTGAAACAAGTAGAATTAAGAACAGTGTCTTTTTGGCTGCATGCGGTTGAAATGTGACACGATGCATGCGATTTGCAGCCATCCAACGCAGAAAATATGCACATGCCATGTAAGTACTGATAGAGTTACAGCCTTGATTCCTCCTCTACAGTTTATCTATCTGCTATCTTATCATTGAGGTCAGTTTTTCTTGAACCCTGAAAGAGCTGAGCCTCAAACCGTCATTCACATCTTATCTACCGGGTATAGGGAATGTCTTTGTCAATGTAACAGAAGCAGCAATAATGCAACCTCAATTGTAACCTTCCTGTATTGTCATGTTCAGACAAATAGTCGACACAAAAGAAGACAAGTAGTTGACACAAAATTGACACAAACAACATGCTCATTACACGGTGTTGCTAAATTGACACAAGCACTATACAAACCAGAGGCAACTACATTTCCAAATTAGAATGATAAGAATTGGTCTACCTTTAGTACATTAGCATTACATAAAAATTCAATCCTATATATATTACTTGCTTAATATGGAAAGACTTAAATTAAAGCTAATACAGCAGCACCTAAAGCTCCAAATACTGGAGCACCCATGGCGTTACCAAATCCTGAAGATTCACTTTCTTCAGCACTGCTTCCACCTCCAGACAGAGATCCAGAACCAGATTCGGACATTCCACCAGCCAGACTTTCACCTCCGCTGGACATACTATCCATTCCTTCGGACATAGATCCAGACATACCACTAGCCATACTACCAGCACCGCTAGTCATACTTTCCATACCACTGCCCATTCCACTGGTCATACTGGCCATACCACTACCCATTCCACTCATCATACTTTCAGCACCACTACCTGCTCCACTCATCATACTTTGGGCTGCTCCTCCGGCGGCACTCATTGCACTGTTAGCCATAGACATATTGTATTAATTGGTTGCGAAAAATTGAAAGGTTATTAATTTACTCTTATAATAAAACAAAAGTAAAACTTTTCAAAGAATAAAGATTCCAATATAACAAGGGGAACTCCTGATTGTTTATAGTTCCAAGGAATTAGTTCAATTTCAGCTATGTTTCTATAAATTTCAGAACTTTTCCAGAGTCTTCAGTGCTACAGTCGTATGAAACCCTTTGTATGATGTCACTATATGCAGGGCAGGCGCATTCGCAAACAGCAAAAAAACCCTAATCACTAAAATTTATTGATAGTGTAGCAATATAGTGTCAGGTCCAGAAAAGAACAATTATCATTACTCATACGGGGTAGTGTGAATCCAGAGTCTCCACCTTTTTTATAGCCATGAGCCTAAATATAGCAAGCCTTTTTGAATGCCGTGATAGTGACATAATGGCTAGCAACTAGTGGAACGGAGTTGAGCTGGACTTGAATCTGTTTGTAGCACGTAGGATCTAGGAACTCATTTCCGAATTTGGAGTATCTCTGCCCTCTGAAGCATTTACTCTGTACCTATTGATAATCAGGGAAATGAACATTCAAACTGTATCTGAGCCCTAGCTTATACTTGGAGATAATATCATTGTCAATTAGGTTTACATTATTTATGTTGTTGAACTTTGTGATTAATAGTTTCACATTATTCAAAACTGCAGCCTTATCACTTTGACTGAATAATTTTTTGACCCCCAAGTTAATCAAATTGATATTATCGGATTGTTCTTGGCTATTTGAAGAATGATCAAATAATGACAAGTACTTAATTAATACTATTCCTGTGAAATAAAAGCAAAAGTGTAATTGATCAGATAAGTAGGCAAAATAACTGTTATTGTTGATGAGCTTGATAAAGTTCATTAAATTAATTCCATACTTCAAGAAATTCTTCAAATTGACCAAATCCATTTGTTGAAGAATGAAAGAAATGTTATCTTGATTAAACAAATCTCCTATACTAGTGCCACTTGTACCATTTGTGGCACTGGAATTCGAATTGGTTAAGTTCCCTAGGTTGTTATTAATCAAGTATTGCTTGTAATTGAAGATGTAGATGATAAGCAAATTACAAAAGTTGTAACATACCTCAACAAACTGTAGAGCCGGTTGTTGAAATAAGTATTCCCATTGATTGTACCAATTATTAATCTCTGCCAATGTGGATTTGTAATTAATCATCAATTCCGAGAGCGATAAGTTACTGATGTTCAAGTTAATCTGGATGAAATTATATGTGATCAATAAGATTGAAATTTCACTGACCATTCTTCCATCAAAATTAGTTGATGATGGTAACCCTAGGGTTATATTACAATAATTTAATCGGATTTCATCTACTAAACACATTCTTCCACTGAACACACAATTAATCAAATGGACTAAAACTAAATGATTATAGATCCTCATGATTGTCAAGATTTGATACTCATTGGAGTCTAACTCTTCATCATATAGTACTGTAGACATTAACTTGGAATTCAAGTTATTATTAGTGAAGGTATTTATTAGTTCCCCGAATGTAGTTTTAGATATAAATATCGTTAACCCCATCCCTGATAAATACCAGGGGTCTAAATTTATATCATTCAAATTGAATAATTCATCATTCATCATCAAGTTGAAGTAATCCAAATCACCTCCGTTGTTATTATTGCTGTTGTTGGTGGCTTTCAAAGCCTGATTATTTGATAAGATAATTGATGTTAATGAATTGGAATAAATGGATAATATCACCAAACTCTGCAACAATTCTATATCGCCGATAAATTTTTTAAACAAATTAATTTTCAAGAAAGCTGAGTTGATTTCTACCATTAGCTGTTTGATTAGATAGTTGAATGTAATTCGTTTCCTTATCAAGTTGTTTATATCACCTGGATTGTTATTATTGAACAGGTAACGAAGTGATAAACAACAACAGGTAGTTAACAATAAGGGGGATTTATTAATCAATCTTTCAATTAAGATTTCAGTGGGTAGACTCAGAGGAAATGAAATCCATCGACCATAATTTCTTCTGAAATCATTCATTAAGTGAATGGCTTCTGTCATACTTAAAATATTTAAACTGATGATATTTCTGTTGGTGTCAATACCCATTCCGGGGTTTTTTACTCCATTGGCTTTATTCAAGAGATTATCAATGTTTCTAGGTAGGAATTCTTTATTAGTTACTTGGTTTTCAATCAATTTGAATGGAGATACCTCTAACGAATTAGTAGGAGATTTGAAGCTAGTTTGATTCTCTAAATCTATAGGATTAGTAACCAATTTATCAGATTCAGATGGAGGCTCATGGACCACATCCAATGCATTATCGACCTCGTCATCAACTAACCCCTGGCCGAAATTGGGTTGTCCTTGATTGAATATAATATTTGGATTGGTAGTGGGTGCAAAGTTGGAATCAGATATGTTTTCAACCGAAGAATCCAATAAAAGTCGAACATCCTTATTAGAAAGTGATCTGTTGGACTTTAAAATAGTCAATATCTCTTCAACTCCTCGGTGGATTGAATCTAATTTCCCATCACCACCAGAAATCCCAGCATTAGCTGCAACTTTAGACCCACCTACAGGGCTAGAACTATTTGAATAAGCATTATCACCATTAGCAAATGAACAAGGTTTATTCAAAAATGTACACCGAAGACAAGTATTGGAGGCTTCATTTACTTTAAAACACCTGGTTTTCTGCTTTCGACAAAGATCACAAGCCTTCAAAGTTCTGGTAGCTTGGGCATTTTTTCGATTATTGTTTACCCCAACGGCAGCAGAGGCATTGGATTTTCGTTTTTTAGAATTTGGTTCAACCAACAGACCAGCTCCTTTAGGATGATTACTCATGTTGGGATTACCTATTGAATAGTTTAAACAATTATCAAGTGAATATTTGCTTGAAAGAATTGGAATCCGTTTCAGGTATAAATTAATTTTTTCTATTTTTTTGATATCGGAGGAGACCGCGGAGCCCCCGGCGGATGTGACCGAATGGCTGCTAATTCTAAATCAATTTATACTCTATCCATTTATCATCTTCATGGAGGTATAAAGATACTTTGGTAAAGGTAATGTTTGTATTGGATGAATCTATCCTACCCTTGACCTTTAAATATCCATTTTTACGATTATCGTCCAAGGAATACTTACCATCAAAATTGAAAGCCACCTGATTGTGGAAGCTCAATTGAGGTTGATTGAGAAGGAACATTTGTAAATCATTAGCATCAATTAGTTGCATAGACCACTTGTAGAAAATGTCATAATTTTTATAGTTCATTAGGAAAGTACCAGGTAAAGAAGCATCAGAATCAACTGGGGATGCAGTTGATTTTTGAGTGATAAATTCAAGACCTGAAATATAGGGAGTCAAGATATTAAAATTGAATGATAGAGGGCAATTTGGATCCTCACCAAGTTGAAGATGATTAGTATTTAATAGCTGTTGATTCAAGATGAATTTATTGCGATCCAAAAGGTTAAATAACTTAAACCGGATGCGAGTACAGAACTTATTCAACAATTCAGGATCAGACTGATGAGAATTAATATAGGTTAATTGATCAATGGAATACAGATTACAATGCAACCAATTCATATGAAGCCATAACGGTAAGAAAATCGACTTCTGGCCACGATGATCCTGGTTATCATTGATGAATGTTAGGATTTGAAACGTCAAATAAAAACTCATACTTCCAGTAGAAGCAAGAATGATCAAGGTGATAATAGCCCTCACCGATAATGGTTTGGGTTTAATTGGTTGGTCACTAGTGCTGAAAGCCCTGGTGGTTATCAAGGGTGTAGGGGCATATGGCCCAGGCCCAGGCCCATTGGGCCCCGGATATCTAAAGCTGAATGGCCTGAACAGTCCAAGCGATCTGGTGGGTGTAATTCTAGGTACAAAAACACGGGAGGATCCCACAAGGTCCACCATTAATCCAATTGGCTTGCCTCCCAACGCCCGCATGGTTTGTCTTGTAACAATTACGCTGGCGTACAGGTATAGGAGGATGTTGGTGCGCAGACATCAGATCAGCTGCCACCAATCTGGGGATCAAAGAGATTGTAAGAAAGAAATAGCAAATGCACTACTGATGTATTAAGTTATGTAATCTATACCAAGTACACCACCACACATGCTAATAGATACTTGTTGAGTTGCACATGCGGGGCTAGGCTATCGGAACTATCATGAGAACTGTTCAGTCCACCCCCATGGTGTCTTCCACTTCTATAATGATGGGAAGCTGTTCTCCATTTACCTTCTTCAACTATGGTACAGTTGTGAATGGAATTGACAGGATTTGCAGCATTCGCAACATTTGCAGCATTAGCAGTTATTAAAAGCAAGGAGAATAGGTTCATTAATGGTTACAGTTCGTATACATCTCGGTCTATTTATACGGGACCCACCCCAGACAGTGGCTTACGGGTCTGTTTGAAACCCATGATGCCCAAATCCTGTGCTGTCAACCCCATGACATAGATCGGATGAATGCGCCGGGGCACTACCGGCTGCATTGTGTTGGTACCATGAAAATTTTTCCACTGCACGGGTGCTCACGCGGACGGGGCCATGAGAGGCGCAGACCGGCCGGCTGGTGCGACAGGTCGACAGGGCCAGACTCCCCCAAGCAATCAGCAACTCAGACATCCCAGATAAGCCATTGATATACATTCTTGTTAAGTACTTATCACCATCCATAACGAGACAAGTAGAACTCCACACGCAGCCCCTACACTAAAAGAGCCCTCCAGGCCAGTGGTCTTATCGGCACCCACCTGTATCCATCTGTACCCCTATGCCATAGCCATCCATACCCCTAACTCGCTCGGCACCACATCACGTGACCATTGGCTCCTGGCTATCTTCCGGTTATCGTCGCAGATAACCCAAGCCGATAAAATCCCTTATCAACAGGGTTTATCAGCTTGGTGTCACTCACGTAACGGCTCTCCTTCATGTCTGTATTCATGCTCTCTGGACCTTATACACCTAGTCCATATCCCCATTCCACCGGCCTAGGGGTGCTTCCAAAGTGTTAGTTCTCTTGGTTCCCCCTTTATATGCCCCTGGATATCCGGTCTGATTCTCTTACAACGGTCAATTTTTTTTTTTCTTCCCTCTGAAAATTTTTTCAACTCTTATTTTTCATATCTTTTTTTTTTTTTTTTTTTTTTTTAAAGTTTTGTCTAGGACAAGTTTTCTCTTTAGGTATTTACTTTGGTTATTTACTCCGGGACTAAAGGAAAGAATTAACTCCAGAAAACAGCTAATTTAGTTACAAATGATGAGTGAAATCCAACACTTGCCTACCCCTGGGCCCAATCCAAACAACACATCGAATTCTATTCTTCAAAAAAGTGTTACTCCTCCATCGCCATCTCCATCCACTCAATCTGCTCAAGGTTCCAATCCTGACCCTGTGGCTCAACAAAACCAACTGGCTCATCAAGGACAGCTGCCGCAACCAGTACAATCGCAAACGCCCATTGGTGCCAAATCGACAAACTTGCCGCCTATAAGTCATAGTTTCCCTTCGATCGGGGGTGTTTCTAGTCACTTAAAGTCTCCACCTACTACAGGATCTGGTCAAAGTGCTACTGGTAATATGGCAGAAACTCTGGGACCTAAACAGGGCCCTACTGGTTCATTAGGAACTGGTAATAATGCCGACAATAACAGTGGGAATGAATCAATAAATGATTCCATGGATAGTAATCCAGTACATCCTAATGCAAAGACCACCACCCAAGTTACTAATGGCACTACCACCACCAAAACAAATATATCATCGCCGGTTTGTCATAATTGTAAGACTCAAACTACTCCTTTATGGAGAAGGGATGAAGTTGGTCAAGTGTTATGTAATGCTTGTGGGTTATTTTTGAAATTACATGGAAGACCAAGACCCATTTCTTTGAAGACAGATACCATTAAATCTAGAAATAGAGTAAAACAACCATATAGTAATTCTGCCAAGTCTTCCACTCCTAATACTCCAAAATTAGAATCAAAGGATTACCCTCATCCTATTCAAGCTCAAGGTCAAGGTCAAACTCAAATTCATGGTTCAACTCATTCTCAAAGTACTTCAAGTACTCCTTTGATGAGTGCTGATAATTCTACTAAAAAGAAGAGTCCAAAATTTAGTAAAAAGCCATTGTCTGTTAAAGATGAATCATCCCATCAACTTCCAAGTCAGCAATTCAATAATCCTTCTTTACCGAATTATAACCATCATTTACAAACTCATTTATCTCATCCAGTACAACCTTTACATTATCCATCTTCCACTCCAACTCAATTCGCTCCTGGTTTACAAAGAATTACTTCTCCTTTGTTATTATCAAATACTTCTTCCATTTCCAATACAAGATCCAATAATAATTCTTCCACTGCAAACATGGCTCTGACAAATGCTGTTTCCAATTCTTCTATTCATCAAGCTGCTGGAGCTCTAGAAAATATGTCTCATGAATTGGGTCCAAGTGCAACTTTTAAACACTCGAAAGGTTCCACTCCAGTATCTTTAATTAGTAATAACAAGGTCCAAATTAAACGGGAACAATCTCCAGTGTTTTCTACTCCTTCTTCAGCTTTAAATTATTCAAGACCATTGACTCCAGGTTCTAAACCTCAAAACCCTCCTCAACCTTCTCAAAGATCCCAGTCACCTTCTCAATCACTGGCTAATCAAGATCAACCCATAAATTCTCCAAGCTTTGGTCCCCAATTTCATTTATCCAACACTTCAAATTCAAATTCAAATTCTACTAGTAATACTCCCGAAACTCTTCCTCCAATACATCAATTAGCTGGAATGAATGGAAAACCTAATTTACCACATATTTCCAACATTACTGATCAGAAGTCTCACAGCCAATATCCTTATAGTCAAGGTCACTCAGATCAACAACAACCTCCTCGTCAAGCTAATCAACCATCTGATCAACAACTGCATTCAAATAGAGCTCCTGGCAACCCATATCAATCTAATGAATCAAATAATGGTAATGGTAATGACAATAATAATAACAATAATAACAATAATAATAATAACACTAGCTCTGGGAATCACGGTCATGGTAATGGTGGTTCTGAAACAGAGGAGGTGACGATATTGAAAACTCGAATCAGTGAATTGGAGTTGGTTAATGACTTGTATAGAACTAGAATAATGGAGTTAGAAGCCATGGAACAGGCTGCTCGTTTAAGAGAAACATCCATTAGAAAGAGACTTGATGAAGTTATCAGCTTACAAGAGACTAGTGGAGGTGATACTAAGAGGATGAAGTATGATGGACAACAATAATTAGAGTTGGTGTCAAGCTTTTGATAAATATTTAATCTTTTTAATATAGAATAGAAATGGCTACTATAACCGTAGACGTAGACTTCTAAGAACGCCCAAACTAAGTTTTAACATCAGGGACATCTTTACCAATAAACTTTTTGAAATTTAACAAGTTGACGACAAATTCAATATCATTTTGTAAAAAGTCATCCACTTTACCAAACAATTGATTTGAGTCATTACAGTATTTTTCCAAATACAATCTTATGGTGGCACCAGAAGATCCGGTTCCTGATAATCTAAGGACAACTCTCAACCCATTCTGGAATTTGATAAACAATCCTTGGTTAGGAGAAACACTTCCATCTAAATCAGTGTAGCTAAAGTTTCCACAATCTTTAATTTGATAGTTACCTTTACTGAAATTTTCCCTGTTATCAATGATGCTCTTTAATAAATCAATGATTTTACCGGCCCCATCACTATCGACATTTTCATAATCATATCTTGTGAAATAAGTTCTACCATATTTTTGCCAGAACTTATCTTGAACTGACTTGATACTAGGTGCTTCATCAGGGAACTGTTTATTAAAAGCAGCAATTACATTCAACCATGCTACAATAGCCCATAAACCATCTTTTTCCCTAATGTGATTCAGCCCAGTACCAAAACTTTCTTCTCCACAAATACTCAATTTGTCATTATCGAATAAAGAACAGAAAAATTTCCAACCAGTTGGGACCTCATAACAGTCAAGACCTTTATCTTTAGCTACTAAATCAATAGCACCTGAAGTTGGCATAGATCTAGCTAATCCATATACTCCTTGTTTTTTAAAGTAAGGAATATAATCACAATATTCACTGATGATAGCAACTGAATCCCCTGGAGATACAAAAGTGTTAGCTCCGTAAATCATATTTCTATCACCATCACCATCAGAGGCAGCCCCAAAAGCAACATTTTCTTTATCAACTTTGTCGACTAAAGTCTTAGCGTAAGTTAAGTTAGGATCAGGATGTAATCCTCCAAAGTCAGGCTTAGGAGTAACATTTTGAACGCTAGATTCAGGTAATCCTAACTCCTTCGTGAACACTTGGTGACCATAAGGGCCAGTAACACCATTTAAAGCATCAAATAAAACCGAAAAGTTACTAGAGTTTTCATCAAGAAAAGATTTAATCAAATCAAAATCAAAGATGGATTTTAACATATCAACATAATCCTTGGTTGAGTCAATGACTTCAATTTCAAGGCCATCAAAACTTTGACTACCCAATTGAGAAATGTCGATCTTATCTGGCATCGACTCAGAATCAATCTTGTATTGGGTTAAGTTGCAAGATTCTTCAAACATCTTATTGGTAACCGATTCAGGAGCAGGTCCTCCATTTTCTAAGTTATACTTAATACCCATATCTTGGTCAGGACCACCTGGGTTGTGAGAAGCAGTTAAAATAATCCCCCCAGTAGCATTTCTAATCCTAATGACATGAGAAGTAGCAGGAGTACTCAAGATCCCATTGTGACCAATTATCAACTTTTTAACTCCATTGGCTTTGGCCATCTTAATGATCACTTGGATCACATGGTCATTGTAATATCTTCCGTCCGCTCCGACAACCAATTGAGCATTTTCACTTCCTTGAGGAATTGAATTTAAAATAGCTTGAATGAAATTTTCAGTATAATGTTGTTGTTGGAAAACCTTAACTTTTTTTCTTAACCCTGAAGTACCAGGTTTTTGATCTTTGAATGGAGTGGTGTCAACAATCATAATGAAGCTTAACTATAGAAAAAAAAAAACCAATTAGAAATTGTTGGTGGCTTTTATAGTAAAAATATGTGTATGTGGGTGGAGTGACTCCGGTGATTGATTTTCACTGCGAAAAGAAAGTGGAAAATGGCATTTTGCACACATTTAGCAGCAATAACAGATGCTGGTAAAGCAGCAAGAGAAACATTTAAAAGGTTTAGTTACATATATTTCTAAGATTTAAGAGCTAAGATATCTTAAGCATCCTTAATAACCTTGTTCATGGCATCAGCCAAATAATCGACATTGTTATCATTAACTCCAGAGATAGAAAATCTTCCATCTTCAGTAGCATAAACGGAATAATCATTTCTTAATTTTATGACTTGATCTTTAGATAAACCAGTATAAATGAACATACCTCTTTGTTGATTTAAATGATCCCAATTATAGATAGAACCATCTAATTTTTGGAATAATTTGGATCTAACTCCATTTAATCTTCCTACAACACTATCTAAATCAGATAACCAACTGTTTAATAAATCAGGATTTGACATGATAGTTTCAACAATCTTAGATCCATGGATTGGTGGAGATGAATACATAGGTCTAATAAGTTTCTTTAATTGAGATTCAATGGCCTTAGAAGATTCGGCTGATTCAGTTATAATGGAAATAGATCCAGTTCTTTCCCCATATAATCCCATATTTTTAGCAAATGATTGACATAAAGAATATGAAGGAATTTTTCCTTCAACAACTAATTGATTTAATTTTCTAATCAGTTCAATATCTTTATAAGGATCACCAGAAGCAAAACCTTGATAAGCCATATCAACCATTGGGAATAATTTCTTTTTGGCCACCAAATCTAAAACAATATCCCATTGTTCATTAGATAAATCCATCCCAGTAGGATTATGACAACAAGCATGTAATAAGATAATGGATCCATCATCAGTATTTTGAATGGATTCAATTAATTTATCGAAATCTAATCCATTAATACTAGTATCATAATAATTATAATAACTTGGTTCTAATCCAGCATCAGTTAAAACTGCTATATGATTAGCCCAGGTAGGTTTTGGAACAATAATTTTTTTACTAGCATGAAATCTATTTAAAAAATCAGCAATGACTCTTAAGGATCCAGTACCACTAATGGTTTGAGCAGTAACTATTCTTCCATCATTAATTAATTTTTCCCCATTAGGATCTTTTCCAGAATTATTAAAGATGAAATTTTTCACCAAGGTTTGATAATTCTTGTTCCCAATAATTGGAGTATACTCTTTTTCAGTCTCAGTTTCTATCATAACAATTTCGGCTTGTTTAACACTTGGGAATATAATAGGTTTCCCACTGTTATCTCTATAAGCCCCAACCCCCAAGTTGATTTTAGCAGGATTATTATCTTTCACAAAAGCTTCAGTAATCCCCAAGATTTTATCTGGTGGAGCCAATGGAATTTCATTCCACTTGTTTAACACAACGTTACTACTAAAGCATCTTATAGAGGCAAAACCACCAGCTCTGGCACTTTGAACTTGACTTCTTAACATCTTGTAATGTATTTTGATGAAAAAAAAACTGCACAGGAAAATCGGGGAAGATTATGGTATTTATACCCGTACACCGGCTTTGGGTGAAAATTGGTTGAAAAAAAAATAGCACGGGGAATGGTCTCCTTTTACAGGCTCAATTGATGTTAAGTTCCCCAAGTAATTAGAGACCAAGGTACTATACAGCACCGAGAACAACACTACGGTATTCTTAAAGAGATTAGTCTACACCGTCCCAGCCTACAGACCACCGTTTGATGGTACCACCATCGCCCTGGAGTAGAGCCGATGAATCATAAGACCATGCGAAGTGGGGCATCCTCGAGCTCGGTGAGACTCATGGACGGCAGTACTGGTGCCAGGAGTATGGAGGGATAGAGGGTGGAAATCCAGGTTTGAGCGGTGGTACAGAGCATTGGTGATACTCCCTGAGCTCTTCTGATACTCCACAAGCCCTGCACCGCTTTCCTGTAGCCAGTGGTTGCAGTTGGTTGTAATGGAGTCATTATCAGTAGATGTCTATGAATCATCTGACGTGCGCCGGCCAAATGAGGGGTGTTGCAAAACGGAAAATCACGGATCTGCTACGCGTATAAATACCGTATAAATACTGTCAATTGACTATAAACCAGCTATACTATATCGACCAATGGAACTATCAACGGGCGGCCGTGAGCACATTGAAATGGTAGTTTACACTTATTCAACTGACTTACCAATCGAGTCATGGTGTCCATATCTAGATGGTCTCCAAACATAATCGCTCCTCTACAAGCCTTTGTGTTGATTGCATTGATGATGATTTGGGGCCAGTTATTAATACTGGTAAACCAGTCATTAGTTAGTTTAAATTTCTTGTATTCTCTTATGTCATTGATGTGGTCAAGAATCCCTTGTACTAGCTTAGATTCTTCTACATTACGTAGCACCTGTGGTACCTCAACTATCAAGGTCCCTTGGATGGTGATAAACTGGTCAAGATATGACTTGTAGTCATGGAAAGTTTGTGAATATTCGTGGGGGATTGGGACTGATGTTGCAACCATGGTTGGCTCATGGTAAAGTTGATAGAACAATTGTTCTACCTGAATTCTTTCATCTATGGCATGTTGATCGATTACTTGTAGTTTATTTTGCATCTTTACCAAGATGAACTTCAAGCTCACTTGTCCAATGACTTGGATGTGGTGGAGATCAGCACGGTCTATGGTAGTTGTTTTTGGTTTGGCCGGGGACGATGTGGGAGAGGCAGAAGTATTTCTTCGGGGTGATCTAACAAGACATGTGGACGGTGAATCTGTCCCTTTCAATATGTCCTCCAGATAGAACTGGCTGAACATTTTATTTAAAATCACCCGAACCCTCTTTTCATGGCTACTGTTCCATATCTGATTAGTGGGATCTTGAAATAACTCCCCCACTGGTTGAGGATAATAGGTGATGTTTATGATGAACACAGGATACTTCTTATAGGGCAATCTGATATTATAAATCCGACCATTGAGCATCACAAACTGATATCCCCGTTTAAACCGTTGACTTAAGCTGCCTGTAATACTATAGTGGCCGTATGATCCTTTGACACGAGATACTTGAGATCTAGGAATCAGAAATAATACCAGCAATAAATCGTCATGTTTACGAATATCCACTTTGAGTTCATGATCCACCACAATCTGCAAATTCATAGGTCTATTAATCACCACAAGCTGCCGTTTGAGGTCACTAAGGAACCTGTTGAGCCCCTGTTGTTGGATATGTCTCCGTCGTACAGGAATATTATAGAAGATATCATACACCATCAATATGGTCCCCGAGTTGAATTTGTTGTCAGCAGGCGATAAATAAAACCGATTATTGGCTGGTGGATTACACACGGGATCCTCAAAGTTAAACCCATAACTTTGGGTGCTGGTATGGTCCATCTTGTAAGTATTTCCTGTGGGGGTCTTTGATACTATATGGGTATGGCTCATCAGTTTAATAGCATCTAGGGCTTGTCCCTTGAACCCAAAAGTTGTGGATTGCCTCAAGTCATCCAACAGGCGGATTTTGGTGGTTTTATACTTCCCTAGAGCTTCTAGGTGATCGGGTGACATTCCATGTCCATCGTCTTTGATCATCAATGACAACGAATTCCAGTCAATGCGGACTACAATATTGTTACTGTTGGCATCCAAGCAGTTAAGGATCAACTCCATAACCACCCGTGGTAATGAAGTTACCGTAGTATTTATTCGACTAGTAACATCGTCTTCAAGCCGTGTCAAGTGCATACACCTTATAATCACTGGCCCCTGGTGCTGCAAGGAAGTGATATGGAACCGATAAAAGTGGTATTGGCACTACACCATTTCCCTATAAAGCGATGAGGAAGTCCAAAAATTTTCACTTTTTCTTCTTCTTTTTTAACGCAAATTCAACAGTCCATCAGCAATAGTAAAGTTTCTCATCGAGATTTAAATCAGTTGATTGGAATCCATGACCGTGAGATATTGTTGTCTGTTTGAGTTTTTTGGTAGACTGGAGATTAATTTGGTTGATCTTGGGTGCAGTGCCTTCCCTGAGAGTCTTTGGTTCTCTAAGAGATTATCTTCGTGTATCTCGTCTGGAAGGCAGTGCAATGATCAGCTAGACATTTGTAGACTTTTATAACTCTTAACTCATCAAAGAGATCCGCTCTGCTCATGAGCCGTATACCGTAACTGGTGCCTATGTGGTGTTGTGTGGATCTGCTTGCGCTTAAGTAATCGAAGACCATTGACACTAAGCATCAAATTAGTTAAGTCCGTAGAGACAGCATTATATTACATGGAGAAATCAGTGGTAATGTGAGTCCAAGCGACCTCCAGAGCAGCTCAAAGCATCATCTAATGACCATCAGCAGCTCTATACCACCATATACCACCACCACTACTGTCCTGGTTGGTTCGGGTGGGTGCCTGGTGGGACCTTAAGCAGGTTTTTTTGGTCGGCGATTAACGTGTAGAGACTAAAACCGATGCCGCATTCGCAGACCAGGCTAGAAGCAGCTATTATTAAACCCTTTAGACATCCACAAGATTTGTATAAATATTTCATAAACAGAATTTGGTTTTACTTTTTAGTGCCAGCGTTATAATCGCTTCTTCCACTTATATTTGGGGACTTTTATTGAGTCGCTGTGTCCTTTTCATTTGTTAGTATCACTATTTGTTTGTTATTGTAGTGGTGCTGGTACGAGTGTTTGCTATTGCTCTAGTTGGTGTTGTTTGATAGTGCCATTTTTGGGTCCCCAGTTTCCACGGACTATAATGAAGATAACCGTGGTAACGTATGCCACCGTGGCTTTTCTAGCGGGACTTTTGTCCTTGGTCGAATCGTCAGTAATGATACCGAGGATTGAAAGTAAGAAATTACTAATAAAAGATGAGATTTGTAATGATATTCATACACTTCCACAAGAAGATCAATGTCGATATATATCGACCTGTTCAGATATGGTGATCGGGAAGGTGAATTATTTACTGCTTTATTATTGTCATTTTAAATCGTTGACTGTAGGATTAATTGCCCTGGGGTTGGTAATATACTTTATTTGTATTGGGGTGGTAGCATCTGATTACTTGTCTCATAATTTATACTACATTTCCAATTGGTTACATCTTCTGGATAATGTAGCTGGATTAACCATATTGGCTATGGGAAATAGTTCCCCAGATATTTTGAGTAACTTTAAAGCTATGAATGTAGGAGAAGGTAATTTAGCGATTCTGGAATTAATTGGGGCTAGTTTTTTCATAAACACTATTGTCATTGCTTGCATGGCAATCGCTCACCCTTTTAAATTACCTAAACATTTGGTCATTAGAGATATGGTGATGTTTCTGTTGATTAATTGTATGATACTTGTTTCGTTGATCAATAGTTATATCAGTTTGGTTAACTGCATTGCATTATTTTCTTGCTATGTTATCTACGTGGCTTATATAATTATCAACCATTCCATACTAAGGTCCAAGACTATTAAAAAGTTACGGGATGAACGGATTCGGAACAACTATTTTTTGCAAAACGATCCTATGAACCCTGAAGGTGGTGACAACAGTGGTAACAATGGTGCTGAGATAGGTGATGAGGAAGTTGGAGACTATCACTGGCACCTACCAACTATTGACAATTTGCCGTTTTCCAATATGGACGAATATGACGAAGACTATCAGAGGGAATTGATCAACGAGTTTGATGAGTTCACTAGAATTAATGAAGATGTTAATATAACCAAGTCAATTGGGGTCAAACAATTAATTCACGAATTGAATTCACATTCGAGTAATAAGATTGAATTGACTCATGATAGAGATGATTTGATTAGCCATGATCCAGAGTCTACCCATACCGATACTTTTGGAAGCTATAGAGATAGTTATGATGATGAAGAGGAAGCAATGGGAAGCAATACACCCATAGTTATGACTAATCATGAAGAGGATGATTCGAACAGACTGGCTTCCAATGAAATAGACCATAGCCACCAATCATCCCATTCATCACCTTCTGATCGCTATGGGGGTGTATATGGATATCTTTATGAATTAGGAGAAGTCGATACCTTTAACTCCCTACCTATTCTCAAGAAGTTCATCTTCATTCTCACATTCCCTCCGTATATTTTGATCAAGCTAACCATTCCCATAGTCAACACTAACATAGACAAGGTCAAGATAATAAGTATAGTGATGTTTATGAATTTAAACTTGTACTGGAACTTCTTCAGTTTTATGCTCATAAACCTTCCGGTCCTGGCAAGTATTATCTATTTCTGTGTTTTGACTGACAAAGTTATATTGCAACCAATCACTGATGATAAAGTTGATAGTAATCCAAAATATCGTTATCTGATAATTGTAGCTACTGCTGGTTTTATTAATTCCATCTTATGGATTTCAATTTTTGCAACCGAAATTATAAACAATTTGAAATCTATATCCATCATTTATAATATAAGTGGTGAACTTTTGGGATTCACGATATTTGCAATAGGAAATTCCATTGGTGACCTCATATCCAATTATACAATAAGTAAAATGGGGATGCCTATTATGGCATTTGGTGCTTGTTTTGGAGGACCTATCTTGTCTTTAAGTTTCTTGGGATTGAACGGATTTATCATCTTGATAAACAATGAGAACTATTCCAAGCCATTCATAAATGACTTTGGTTATTTAATTTCATCTTCTCAATCACTAATTTTAATCAATTTAGGAGATTTGGTCAACTTAGTGGTATTTTTGGTATTGGTTATTAGAAATGGCTGGTTTTTGGAAAAGAAAATTGGAGTGGTATTAATTATAAATTGGGCTTTGATTGTTGGTATCTGTACATTTTTTACATAGATTATATATTACATGTATATATATTTATTCGAAATAGTTTAATATTTCTACGTAAACGGAAATGTTTTATAATAATATATTTATTTAAATTTTTTACAACAACCTATTTATATATATATATATATGTTTATATATATGCACCAAAAAAATATTTCATTAAAAAATTTGTCATCACATAATTAAGAAGCTTAATCAACTTCTTCAACGGTTGGACCATCTCCACCTGGGGCACCACCAGCAGCACCACCTGGAGCACCACCTGGGGCACCGCCTGGCATACCACCTTCAGCACCTGGAGGAGCACCACCAGCAGCTTGATAAGCACCAGAGATGATTGGATTGGCAATTCCTTCCAATTCTTTTTGCTTATCAGTGTATTCATCAGTGGCAGCGGCTTGAGATTCATCTAACCAAGCAATGGTTTCATCAACAGCTTTAGATAATTTTTCTTTATCTTCACCACCAATCTTATCTTTCAAATCACCATCATTGATAGTGTTCTTTAATTGATAAGCATAAGATTCCAATCCATTCTTAGCTTGAACTCTAGAAGCTTCTTTTTCATCTTCTTCTTTGAATTTCTCAGCTTCGCTGACCATTCTTTCGATATCTTCTTTACTTAATCTACCCTTATCATTGGTAATGGTAATTTGTTGTTGTTTACCAGTACCCTTTTCAACGGCAGAAACATTCAAGATACCGTTGGCATCCACATCAAAAGTAACTTCAATTTGAGGAACCCCTCTTGGAGCTGGTGGAATACCTGATAATTCAAACTTACCCAACAAGTTATTATCTTTAGTCTTAGCTCTTTCACCTTCAAATACTTGAATCAAGACACCAGGTTGGTTATCAGCATAAGTAGAGAAGGTTTCAGATTTTTTAGTTGGGATGGTAGAATTTCTTGGGATTAATTTAGTCATAATACCACCAGCAGTTTCAATACCTAATGATAATGGAGCAACATCTAATAACAATAAATCTTGAGTCTTAGAAGATTGGTCACCAGTTAAGATGGCAGCTTGAACAGCAGCACCATAGGCAACAGCTTCATCAGGGTTAATGGATTTATTTGGTTCTTTACCATTAAAGAAATCAGAAACTAATTTTTGAATCTTTGGAATTCTGGTGGAACCACCAACCAAGACAATTTCATGAATTTGAGATTTATCAACTTTAGCATCTTTCAAGACTCTTTCAACAGGGTCAATAGTAGATCTAAATAAATCAGCACATAATTCTTCAAATCTAGCTCTGGTAATGGAGGTGTAGAAATCAATACCTTCATATAAAGAATCAATTTCAATAGAAGTTTGAGCAGAAGAAGATAAAGTTCTCTTAGCTCTTTCACAAGCAGTTCTTAATCTTCTTAAAGCTCTTTGATTACCAGATAAATCTTTCTTATTCTTTCTCTTAAATTCATTAATAAAATGATTAACTAATCTAGAATCAAAATCTTCACCACCCAAGTGAGTATCACCAGCAGTAGCTTTAACTTCAAAGATACCTTCATCAATAGCTAATAAAGATACATCAAAAGTACCACCACCTAAATCAAAAATCAATACATTTTGTTCACCTTGGGTATTAGATTTCTTATCTAACCCATAAGCAATGGCAGCAGCAGTAGGTTCATTAATAATTCTTAAAACATTTAAACCAGCAATTAAACCAGCATCTTTAGTAGCTTGTCTTTCAGAATCATTAAAATAAGCAGGAACCGTAACCACAGCATCATTAACTTTATCACCCAAGAAACCTTCAGCAGTTTCTTTCATCTTACCTAAAACCATCGAAGAGATTTCTTCAGGAGTAAAAGTTTTAGTTTCACCTTTAAATTCAACTTCAATTACTGGTTTACCAGATTTTTCAACAACCTTGAATGGGAAGTGTTTAATATCGTTTTGTAATTGGTCTTCTTCAAATTTTCTACCAATCATTCTTTTAGCATCAAAAACTGTATTCTTTGGATTCATGGCAGCTTGATTTTTAGCAGCATCTCCAATCAATCTTTCGGTATCGGTGAATGCCACATATGATGGAGTAGTTCTATTACCTTGGTCATTGGCAATAATTTCAACTCTATCATTAGCAAATTGTGCTACACAAGAATAAGTGGTACCTAAATCAATTCCAATAGCTTTCGACATGTTTAATAATTAATCTGTGTCTATCTATTTTAATTAAAGAAAATTATTTCAAGTGATAATCACCAGTTCTTATATAGTATTGCAGCCATTAGGATGTAATGGTTGCGAATTTCTAGAAATTTCGTCTTGGTGATTGCACGCGGCAGATAATTGCTAACATGGGGAGGGAAGTCGCGGGACAGAAGGTTCCAGTACACGGAGGAAGGGTCTAGATGGTTCCAGCACATTGTGGGGTATACACTAATGGGGCCATTAATGGTATTAGTGGGAGCCACTGGTTGGCAGTTATCACCTTATGTGGTCGTGCGCGGGATGATTGGTCCCAGCTATTAGAGGTACTACAGAATGCCAGAGTATACTGGAGTCTGCTGACGAGCTGGATTCTGCTGACAAGCTGGAGTCTGCTGACGAGCTGTCAGGTATGTTGGTACAGCTGTGGAGTGTTCTGGTGTCTGGTGTTCTGGTGTCTGGTGTTCTGGTGTCTGGTGTTCTGGGGTTCTGGGCGTATAGTGCCACCGGCGCAGGACGTGGGCCCAGGACCTCGACCGAGCACACAATGCTATGGTACCGTGGCACCTCCTTGTGGTGCTCTGTGTTCGCCCTGTGTTCGCCCGGTGCTCGCCCTACACTCGCCTTATCAGATGCTTATATCAATTTCAGGCGATTCGTATTTTTAAGCCGCACCCACCAATCGTAAAATTTCACAATAGCCCTTCGATATTCTTTCCCAGTACTCAAGGGCCCTCATCTATAGATTTCTGTTATCATTATAATGGCTCGGTTTAAGCTTAAAAAGAACCACGCCTATTGGGGATTAATCTTAATTGCTGGATTTATTGTGATTTTCCGTTCCGGTAATTCTGATCCCTCTCTTAGTCCAAATGCTTCCTTAGAAACCTACTCTGCTAATGTTTTGAATAATTATATAAAACCAGGAAAACAACGCCCTGTTGGCTTTGATTGGTATGAAGTACTTGGACTCTCCAAGTTCTTCAAATATTATAAACCTATGATTAATGGATTGTCATGTGAAGAGTTTGCTAATAGAATTGCAAAAACTGAAAGAACATATTTTAATTGTTTAGATGATCCAAAGAATAAAGAAATTCCTTTGACTCTTCAAGAAAGTGTCAATTTGTATTTTGAAGATAGAGAAAGAGCCATTTATGGTAAAGTTCATTTAGCAAAATCTCTCCCAGCCCCTTCAAAATTGGTATATTTGTTACCAGAAGAGAATTATATTGAAGTTCCAGTTAATCCTAATAAAAAAGCAGGTAAATTGAAACCATTGAATTTAGATAAGATCTTGACTAAAACTAAGAAACATTTTTCCAAGTCTGCAAAAAAACCATCTCTTAAGGGCCAGGATTTAACTCCCGTTGAGATCGATTATGATGCGTTTCATTACAGACACAGCATCATGAGCTATGAAGCAGAAGACCTGTTGGTAAAGAGCTTACATGAGCAATATGTCGATAAAAAGCGGGCAAGAAAGTATTATGGGGAAGCTTATATTATTAGAAAAGAGACAAAATTTGATTTAGACTGGAGGTTTTTTAATGATAGTAGTTTTCTTTTGGATGAAGAAGATTATATGGGACCAAATCAAGTGGATACTTTCTCTGATAAGAATACAAGGTATAGTCAATTGATCCGGACCTGGGAGATGTTTTGTTATCAACAAGGTATAATCTCCTGGATAAGTGATATAGACTTAATTGGGTGGAAATTTAATGGAGTACATTTACCAATGGATTCTCCTAATGGGAACTTCCAAATCCCCGTATCTAGTTTACTTCAGCTTATTGATAAGGGGTATAATCAATCATTAATATTCAATTATTATGATATTGACCAGGATAACTCAAAGAAATTTACGACGTTTTTGGATATTAGTCCGTATTTTAAGATGAGAGATCGGAACAATAAAGAGAATTTGGTTGATATCAGACTTATTGATGTGGAAACAGGATTATATATCAACATTGTTGCCTTGTCTACCTTTCAATATGAGAGATTAAATAACTTTAAGGCTAAACCATTATTACAAAGCTTAAAAGATTCAGATTTAGAAAGAATTGAAAAATACTTGGAAATCTATAAGGATGATAAAACCGCCTTATTGAGTAACAAAAATTTGGAAATATTTGATCACAATGATTTATCACCATTATTGCCAATCATGTATGAGAATTATCTCACCTATATCCCCCATGGATACATGAAATTGTTAACAAATCAATACTTTGATCCGTTTAGAGTTACTAGAAAAAATTTCCGGTTCAGAGAAGGTATTAACCTATGGGTCCCTGTAAACAGATGTAAATTACCACAATTTGTTAATAACCCCACTAAAGAACAAGACCAACAATGTTTAAGTGACCCGATTATCAACAGGTATTACAAACATATGGAATCAGCCACCACCTTTCATGATCAATTCTCTGAATGGTTTAATGTGTGGACCCTAGGTGATGATTATCACTTAGTTCCTCTGCAGTTAGAGGCAATTAGCTTCTAGTATAGACCCCATTTGTAGATGTAAAAATATAAAGAGTCAATAGTCTGCTGACCCTAACCCATGTAAATGTGACTCTGGTGCGAGACTCCTTTCGGTCTCACAGTCTCGCCAATGATATGGCAAAAGGGACTTGATAGTTTTCATTAACCAATTTTTCCTATTAGTACCAGATAAAATGTTTAGAAACTTCACCAGATTAAACAAAATTGCTTCCCAACCAGTTAGACAATTCATTAGATTGAATTCAAATAACTATAAAATAAATACTGAGTCATTTGTGTACAAATATTATCAACAAGGCCCTAAAGCTGTCAAATTCACCAACGAACACGAATGGTTAGCAATCCATGAAGATGACACTGGATTCTTAGGGATCACCAAATACGCCAGTGAAGCCTTAGGAGATGCTACTTTTGTAGAATTACCAGAAGTTGGCGATAAATTTGAAGCAGGAGAAGCATTAGGATCAGTGGAAAGTGTTAAATCAGCTTCTGAAATTTATAGTCCAGTTGGTGGAGAAGTGGTTGCCGTTAATGAAAATTTAGAACACAATCCTCAACTTGTTAATGATGATCCTATGGGGAATGGATGGATGGTTCAATTAAAATTGGATGATCCAAGTGTTGAACAAGGATTATTGACGGAACAAGAGTATGAAAAATCTTTAGAAGAGAGTTAAATATTTAATAATAACATACATTGAAACATCACATATACACACAGTGGTCTTTTTACGTTAATCTTGTGTCTCTACTATTAACTAAAATGAACGGCAATTGGTACTATAATCACAATTAAAATAATTATTACCCCTAAAATCAAGCACATTCTCATCTTCATATCTTTCCACCACATGTCTTTACGGACTCTATTGGCTCCTCTTCTAAATCCTTGTGCTGATATGGCCAAATTATCGGTTTTGTTTTCAATTGAATCCAATCGTTCACCTCTTTCGGCTACTTTATTGATGTTGTCTCTCATGACTCCGACGGTGTCATCGATTTGAGCTTGTATAGCGGCGGTCCTAGAGTTGGACTGGTCCCCTGTGGACTGTTGGGGGATGTATGGATCGTAAGGTACCGATGATGACATGGTTGAGTGGCAGTTTGTTAATGCTGTAGTTGGTTGATCTTATGATCCCTTTTGTGGAAAGAAAAAAAAAAATCACCGTCGCGCGGGCCAACAGGGACTGGTGGACGGGGAGGTGGGAGGGGTCGGCGAACAAAGAACCTGGTTCGAGGGCGTGGTACGGTACCAGGGAACGGCAGCGGCCGCGGCGGTAGCGACCATAGGGCCGGCCACGCGGGGCCAGGTGTCAGGTGTCAGGTGGCTGGCTTGTGCGATTAAGTCAGCTGTCACGCTAAACACTACTATACGATCTAAGCCTACAAACTACTGCCTGACTTCAGTTGGGCTGCAACATATGACCACCGTCCTCCTATATTCTGGTCTACAAAGGTCTACGTAACTCTATAAATCTCGATTCCCCCTATCCAAACTCTGGGGCCATTTCCCAAGTCTCTCAGGTCATGCCTTGGCCAGAACTCTTGGGCTCTTTATTACGACCTTTACAGCCTTTACAGCCCTTAGTGCCCTCTGCCGCTACAGCCTTTTGCAGCCCTTATGGCCCAGTGCCGGCCCTGTCCTGAGCTTCGTCTAACGTCTGCCCTTGTCGTCTTCCACCAGAGCATGGCGTGGCCCTACCGTTCCGCGCTCGTCCATTTCTCCTTTTCAGTTTCTTCCATTTGCCAATAGTTTTTTTCTCTTCAGTGTTTTTCAAATAGAAATCAACAAGTAATAATCATGGACGGAGGTATGTATTTTTCAAGAACTTGGTTATTATAAACCGCCCCATTGATGCTCCAATGCATTGATGGACCAACCAGTTTCGATGGATCGTGGTGTTTGGCTGCATTTGTCAAGGGTGTTAATGGTGGTTGTTGTTGTGCTGTTCAAGTTGCACCGACGGGGTTTTTTTTAGACGTGTTTTATGGTGCTGCTGGTATTACATATGGTACTAGCCGGGGAGTAGATGGGGTTCTACGCCCGCAAAACTCCCCGAGTTGGCATTGGTGACGGTCTGGAAAGGACCATAGCCCAGGGTGGGTAGCTTGTGGTTGATCGGGATCCAATTTGGGGCATAAATGATTTTTATGGCCACAAATTGATTCAATGGGGTTGTTTTACAGGTGATTGATCTATATAGGCCTACAGGTACTCACAATTGATTCTGTGGAAACAGTTGAATGGGGTTTATTGCTCGATAGATCAAGTGTGGTTTGTTGCTTGTTGGCCACTCGGTGAAAATTTCATTGGTTTTTTTTCCTCACTGCTCGTTGACCCTTGCGATTTTTTCGGCTAGCCCTGCAACACGAGCACGCACCAGGGCCGTGGCGGTGGCTGGGGGCTCGCCCGCACCGGTACCACCGTTACCACCGCTACCACCACGACTCACCACCCTTTGATATGGCCATTTGTTTAATGAGTCTTTACTAACACCCCATGTAGAAGAAGTCGCAGCTTTAGTTATCGATAATGGTTCTGGTATGTGTAAAGCCGGTTACGCCGGTGATGACGCTCCAAGAGCTGTTTTCCCATCAATTGTCGGTAGACCAAGACACCAAGGTATTATGGTTGGTTTAGGTCAAAAAGATTGTTACGTTGGAGATGAAGCTCAATCCAAAAGAGGGGTTTTAACCTTAAGATACCCTATTGAACATGGTATTGTTAACAATTGGGATGATATGGAAAAAATCTGGCACCATACTTTTTACAATGAATTAAGAGTTGCCCCAGAAGAACATCCAGTTTTATTAACTGAAGCTCCAAAAAATCCTAAATCTAACAGAGAAAAAATGACTCAAATTATGTTTGAAACTTTTAATGTTCCAGCTTTCTACGTTTCTATTCAAGCCATTTTATCTTTATACTCTTCTGGTAGAACTACTGGTATTGTTTTAGATTCTGGTGATGGGGTTACTCACGTGGTTCCTATCTATGCTGGTTTCTCTTTACCTCATGGTATTTTAAGAGTTGATTTAGCTGGTAGAGATTTAACCGATCATTTGATGGGTATCTTATCTGAAAGAGGTTATTCTTTCTCTACTACTGCTGAACGTGAAATTGTTAGAGATATTAAAGAAAAATTATGTTATGTTGCTTTAGATTTCGAACAAGAAATGCAAATCTCTTCTCAATCTTCTGCTATTGAAAAATCTTATGAATTACCTGATGGTAGAGTTATTACTATTGGTAATGAAAGATTTAGAGCTGCTGAAGCTTTATTCAGACCAAGTGACTTAGGTTTAGAAGCTGCTGGTATTGATCAAACTACTTATAACTCTATCATGAAATGTGATGTTGATGTTAGAAAAGAATTATACGGTAACATTGTTATGTCTGGTGGTACTACTATGTTCCCAGGTATTGCTGAAAGAATGCAAAAAGAAATTACTGCTTTGGCTCCTTCTTCTATGAAGGTTAAGATCATTGCTCCTCCTGAAAGAAAATACTCCGTCTGGATTGGTGGTTCTATCTTATCTTCCTTATCTACCTTCCAACAAATGTGGATTTCCAAACAAGAATATGATGAATCAGGTCCATCTATCGTCCATCTTAAATGTTTCTAAGCCTGCTAACGAACAAGAAAAAGTGAAAATAAGAGAAAAAATTTCCCAAAAAATAAAAAATAAAAAAAAAAAAAAAATTACAAAGAACATTGCAATCGACTTTTGTCTTGTTCATATTCAATTTCTACTTCTTTTTAACTTTTTTGTTTTAATGGCTTAGTACATTTTTGATTTTTTCCTTATCAGACCCCCCACCCTTTGTTATAGTATACTTTTTTATCTTATCTTTTTTTATTATCTTTGTGTTGGCCTCTAATGGTTTTAGATTATTAAGGTTTTTCCTTATTTCAAAAGAAGATTAAAAATTTTAGAAGAATCTTTGATTTTGTGTTTATTGTTTTGAATTAAGAAATTAACCTTTTTTTTCGTTTTTTATTTTTAATTATATAATAAATAAAGAAGAAAGAAAAGTTTTATATTAAATTGTTTTGTAGAGATTTCTTGAACTTGTATATTTATAGTTGTAGATGCTTTAAATTTCTAACTGAGGTTCCTGCCCTTTTAACCGTCCTAACACACACTTAGGTGCATAACGTTTAATAACATTATCTTCATGCAACATATCAAAGTTTTCAGTGGCATCTTTACCTGCAAAATTGACAATAGTATCAGCTCCTCCTGGATGGTTTGGTAAAAATTCGGTCAAGTCCAATACCACATTCTTGACTACACACCAACAGTCTTCACGAGTGTTATGCTTTTCCACTTCTTCCATGGTGAATTCCTTATCTGGTATCTTGAATGGAGTAGCTTTAGGGGCACCGCTTCCATTCGAAGCGGCCCTAGAGCTATCAGCTGATTGCTTGGATCCTACGTCTGGTCCTCCTGGGGCACCATTTGAGTTATTAGATTCATCGAGGTCTTTGCCTTGTCCCCAGTCAACAAGTACCCTGTTACTATTAGGATCAATGTGCAAACTGATTTGTTTCAACCTGTTGAGAGCCCCTTCACTTGCCGTACCACCTTTGGACAATTGCTGCAAAAGGTAGCTACTTGCTTGATCAGCAGCGACTCTTCCAAACACAACACAAGCTAGTAATGAGGAACCTCCTAATCTGTTATGACCGTGAACACCACCAGCCACTTCTCCACAGGCATAAAGTCCTTCAAATGGAACTTCATCTCCACCATTTTCTTGATACAACACCTCAGACTTATCATTGATTTTGATCCCTCCCATGGTAAAATGTAACACTCTGGTAACAAACGACATGTAGTACTTGCTAGTCTTATTAAATTCGACTGGGGCACTTGGGAAATATTGTTTCCCAAACTTATCAGGTTTGTTATTAGCAGCACAGTCATTGTAGTGCTGAAACTCGCTTGTTAATTTATTTTCATCTGTTCCTAATTCATTCAACAATTCCTCTCCTGTAACAGTTTTCATGAGGTTTCTTTGGTGATAATGCTTAACATGGAACTCCAAGTTCTTACCAGCATTTTCTGTCAAGATTAATCTAATAGGGCCATTACCAGCTTCATATTGTTTGGACATTTCTCCACTTACATAATCTCTAGTCCCCAATTCATTAACAAACCTTTCACCCTTGTTATTGAGCATAATACCACCCTCACCTCTAAGAGCTTCAGCACCTAAGAACAAGAACCGGGGTGACTTGGTTCCCTTAATTACTTCTTGATCATTCAAATCAATAAGACCAGTAGGATGAACTTGCACCTTTTCTAGATCAATACCGATTCCATGGTTCTTCATCATAATCTTTTGACCATCCCCTGTAGCATGCTCTCCATTAGTAGATGGAAGGTCAAATATATCATTTCTATATTTCCTTAATAACGAATTCTTAGTAAAATCAGCTGCATACCCTCCGGTTGCCATAATAACAGGTCCCTTTAATTCTCCCTTGACCTTATCAGTTAATTGCTTGTATTTGACCCCGGTGATGTATTGACGGTTGGAGTCACTGATCAAAAAGTCAATCACTTGTGTTTTCTTCAAGATCACCACTCTGTCTGGCTCATCAATTGACAAGTTCTCTAACGTTTCCAATAACTTATAAGTAATGGCCATACCTGGGAACTTGGCATCTTTACCCCTATGAGTTCTAGGCTCAGAGTGTCCACCCAATCTGCTGACAACAGATAAGTCCAATTTAAACACTTCTTGTAACCAATGAACTGCTTCAGCCGAATTGTATGTTAATACCTTGATTAACTCTGGATTTGCTCTGTCTTTAGCACTAGTCAATGTGTCTTGATAGAATTTATCTACCGAGTCCTTAATGTCTTGAGCAACTTGTGTCCGAGTTAACGACCCATTGATACCTGAGGTGGCCTTTCCACTGTTCCCACTAAGAAATCCCTGCTTATCGATAAGTACAACATTGCTACCTCTCAAGTAAGCTTCATGAGCAGCTGATAATCCTGCTAATCCACCTCCCACAATGATGATTGGATTTGCTGGGAACTTGATTTCTTCTTGCGACATAGTGTCTTGTGTTTCCGTTAAGCTTAGCTAGGGCGTTGGTGTTATACTTGTGTTGTAACAGCAAGTAAGATAAGTGTAGATGCTTATGCTTAATGTTCTTGATTGGCTATGGGAGGATTTTGCGGGGGGTGGCTACGACATTTTTGAAGTTGCGCTTTTGTTCGGATTTAAAATTTTATACATGCAACTATATGCGTAGACTAGATGGGATTGTTGGGGGATCTAATGAGAGATGTACTGGAAAGTGTAGCTGATATCATCAAAATTCAGTTCATTCTTCAACAATTGATCATGATTCTCATGCAAGTCTTGGTGGGTAAGGTGGTTCCAAGTAGTGGCATCTCCGTATAACATAGCTGGAGCCTTGGCAATCTGTTTTCCGGATTTATCACATCTGGTACAGTTGTAAGTATCATGGGTATCACATACAGTATTGGGTTGGAATTCAAATAGTTGCTTCAAGTTATCACTACTGAAAAGTCTTTCCACATCTTCTTTTTCATCCACAACACAACTACTTAATGATATTTTCATTGATTGTCTCTGAAATATTTTCTCTTCGATGGTACCTGTAGATATGAATCGATATATGAAGCAATCTTTTTTCTGTCCATCTCTCCATACTCTGGCCAATGCTTGTTGATCAGAAGCAGGGTTCCAATCTGGATCTATTAATACTAATCGGTTAGCACCAATCAAGTTAATACCACATCCTCCTGCTTTTGATGATAACAAAAAGATGAATTCTTTTCCTTCTGGGTCATTGAATCTATCCACTAATTTCTGTCTTTTATTAATATTCATGGTTCCATCCAATCTCAAACTGCCATATTTTTTATGACGACACATTCTCTCTATTAAATCCAATGTTTGTGTATAATTTGAAATCAACACAACCTTATCATTTGTTTCGTAACGTAAGTTATGTAAAAATCGATCTAAGATCGAAAATTTTCCACTCAACCAAGTACTTACTTCCTTGTTCCTATAATTCTTACTTCCACTATTTTCCAAGTAATCCTCCGGTAATAGATGTTCACATCCTTCCAAATCTTCAGGTAATGACAATAAATCAGGATGGTTACATAGTTTCTTCAACATCCCAATAGCTTTTAAAGGCTGCAGTCCAGCCCCTCTTAAAAGTTTTTTGATCTCTGGTGATGTAATGAAATGGTTGTATAGTTTCTGTTGTAATGGTGACAATTTAACAAACACAACATGTTCATATTTGATTGGTAAATATTTGGATAAGATGTCATTGGTTCTTCTAATGATAAATTTAGACACGGTCTGAGTCAATTCCATTAACTTTTCATCACCTTTTTCTCTTTCTTTATCAGAAGCACCTGCATCTCTCCCTCTTAAAATATGGTTTTCGAAATTCTTTCTAAATTCATTTCTAGTCCCTAAGTAATTAGGATTAGCAAAGTTCAACAACGAAAAATACTCCGATAAATCATTTTGAATTGGAGTCCCTGAAAGAATGACTCTTCTTTCACATCTCAATTCATTCAAGGCTGTGAAAGTTAATGAATCACCATTCTTCAATCTATGTCCCTCGTCAGCTAACATCAATCCCACTTCTGTACCAGCTAGTTTATCCACATGACGTCTCAAAGTCTCATAGGAAATGATCAAAACAGGCCTAACAATATTTCTCCCATTAGCTACCGACCACTGTTTTAGTTGGGTCCCGATTTCAGAATTCTTGACTGATTTTCCATCAATAGCTAATGGAGTCAAGACCCCTTCACCCAACCATTTAACAATCTCATTAGCCCAATTCCTGACTAATGACGATGGACATACAATTATACATTTGGATATAGTTTTCTTACCCCTGGGACTCTGTCTTAACAAAGTCCACATCAATGCCAAACATTGCAAAGTTTTACCCAATCCCATTTCATCTGCCATAATACATCCTTTAGCTCTGGGATCAATGAGCCCTGCAGTACATCGATATAAGAACCTTACCCCTTCGACTTGGTGAGGTCTTAAAATCTTGGATAATTTTGGATCAATAACCACCGGAACATCAGGATATTTGGATTGATCATCTTTGTACTTGGAAATTCCTAAGATTTCCGCTAATGACTTATGGACCTTGCGCTTCTTGGTGGGTCTTTCTGTGACCTCTTCATTCACCGGCTCTTCATTCTCCTTATTGCTATCACCATCATCATTCTCGCCTTCCTGTTCCTTAACTTTAGGAATAACATCGACCGTGGGATCATACAATACAATAGCAAATTCACTTAATGGATCGTGTAACGGACGAGGAGGTATTATTACTTTTGGTTTTGTCCCTAATGGAGGAGGCGGCAAATTCAAATCCTTGGTCTTATCTTTAAAGGGAATGGTGAAATGCTTTCTTAATTTTGTTTCATTTAGGTCCCCGTTTTTATACAATTGTCTGGGATTTAAGGCACCAATCTTCTTATTAGCTCTTACAACATCACCGTTTTCATCGACCCCAAAGTCCTGGTATCCCACGGCATAATTTATAGCCTTACTACGGGCTTTCCTAAGGGGTTGTCGGCCATTGGAGTGACCCCCAGCCCCTGTAAGTTCTGATCTTACAAACGGGACTCGGAAGGGTCTGGACAACCGCTCGGCGCTATTCTTCACTGGTGGTGGTCTTTTGTCTTTAGGAACACCGGCCCCACTGCCTAGAGGTGTGGTATACTCCTTTAATAGTTTTCTTCCCATTTCTGAGCTATCGTATGCAATTAAATCTGGAGGTTGTTCTCTGATGTCACCCGTGGTTGCACTATTAGTAAACAAAAAGTACGCGACATGGTTGCCGCAAATCAACGGTTTTGGCGAGGGCGATGAGGATCAAATCGATAAAAGGGTCCCCACCATTAGCAACCACTAAGGAACAATGGATGAGATTTTAAGCAAGGCCAGCAACCAGGCAGTGTCATTTGCAATCCGGTCAGGTATCTCATTGGCTTCTGGATATGCCATAAAGACTATAAGTAAGTTTTTGGATAAGATTCCTGAGCAAGAAAAGATTAAGATTAATAAGAAAAGAAGGAGGATTCAACTTAAAATAGATATCGTCAACAATTCGATTGAGTTGATTAAATCGGTTACATCCAGTGGCCATAGTTGTTTGGAGACCACGGTGGAACTTATAGATGATTTAACAGAGGAATTCAATAAATTTGATGAGACCATTGAAGACATTATTGTCCAGTTGACCAAACAAAATTCCAAGACAAATGACTTGGTAAATCAGGTGAATGGTTATATGAATGAGTTAATTGGTAAGATAGATGAGGCCGTTCCGCTATTGAATTTATCAATCATCACTAGTGGTGTAAATTTGTCTAAGGATTTATCCCATCATATCAGTGTGAACAAATTAATACAAGCATCTAACTATTTGCTCAATAGTGAAAAATCCAACCTGGATGATGTAGGGCCCCTGTTTGACTTAAAGTTTTATTCGGTCTTTTATAACCCTAGTAGACTCAAGTATCATGAATCCGATGAGCCTTCTGTACCGGAGAATTCCAATGTTGGTCCTATTACTTGGAAAGAAGAATATGCTAGGAGCACTGTCTCTATTACTTCTGCGTCTGATTACACTTATCATCTTAAAATTGTTGAAAATTTTGATGATGATAGGTATCATGAGTCAACTGATACTCCACAGAGCCGTATAGTTAACTTGAAAGATATCAAAAAGTTATTCTTCAGCAGATCTGGAGAATTATTAAAGTTAGATAATAATAATTCTCCGGTATTGATCTTTAAGTTGGCTGATGAAGAATATATTGCATTCGGGGAATTGAACCCTAAAGATTTTGAAGATAGTGAGGATGAAAGTGATGAAGATCCTGAAGAGTCTGACAGTAAAGTTAAGGAAAAAAATGTTCAAGCTACACCTGAAAAGGAAACTTCTAATAAACTATCATTATTAGAATATCTTATCAGGTTAACGGTTTTGCAACTGACAGACCAAAAATGTATTTCCGACATAACTGATGAAAGGTTATCAACGTTTCTTAATAATGAAACCCTCAATCCTTCACAAGCTCCTGGGGAAACCAATTCCAAATCTATTGATCAAACATTGGATCTCAATTCCAATATTAAACGTTTAGAGAACCTAAATATATGATGCATATGATGCATGGGTTGACTGGTATCTTTTATATTTTTTATTTCTAATTTATTATTTTTTTACGTCATTCTGTTGAAATATGTAAATACTCTAATACAAACTACATAACATCTTCTTCTTCACTCTCAGTTCCAGCAGAAAATAGACTAAGGGTTATCATTGTTCTCCGAGTGTAAACTGTTCACCATCCTGTTGAGATCGACCGCAGAGGAATTATTATTATACCCATCTTCATTAAAATCATTCAAGAAATGTTCCAACTCTTCATCACTAACATAATATTCATTGGACTCCATAATGTTACCAAAAGAATTCTTGTTATTTGGACTAATAGTATTAGTATGATTCAACAGTTGGGATTGAGACAAGTTAGATGAATGTAAGTTAGATTGAGAATGGTTCAAATGAGGATTTTGGGATACTGATGAACGAGGATAAGCAGAATGATCAACCTTACTAACATCAGTTGATATAGAACTATTGGAATTGATTGATAGTACACTTTCAGGCCGATTATTATTTCTTTGGAAACTATTTGAATGAGATCGGGAGATGGATGACTGGAAATTTGATGGAATCGAAGTTAATGGCATTGATTCATTAGTTTCGAATGATCGAGTTCCCACCAAAGGAAACAATGGAAAATAATTCTCATTAATATCAAGTTCTTCAGATTCAGACCTTACATCGTGGCCATTCATTGCAGATTGACTAGTTCTTGTTTTCAATTTTTTATCTGTAGCATCCTTATCCCCATTCATATTTCCATTCGGACTTCGATATCCCCCAGTTCCAGTTGCCTCAACTCTGGGATCATTGATAAATTGTTTGAAATCTTCCGATGTAGGTGCTAAAGGATCTCGTATAAGCGAATCATTCGAATCTTGAGTAAAAGGAATCGACGTCGGAGAATTAGAAACGTTTTTGATATTCCCGTCACTGAATGTATCGGGGTGATGGTTACCATCCAAGTTATCGTTAATATTTACAGATTGATGATCACCATTATTAGAATCAGCATTGAAAATATCAAACAAGCCATTAGGATGAGGTCGTAAATCTTTTATAGAATTATCAATCAAATAATCATCAATGTCTAACCGTAAATCATGAGGGTCATTACTAGGCTTTGCACTAATATTAACCCGACTATCAGAATTTGAATTTGGCACCGAATCATTATTTGATTGTGAAGAATCAGATAAATTATTCGATAACATATTTTTAAAGTCTAAATCCCAATCACCCCCATCATTTTCCATCATAGGTTTATCTTTGGTCTTTTTAGACCTATCTAGAGCCTTTAATTTATGATTTTGATAACAAGTACAACCATTAGGATTTTTATAACAAGACGCCTTTTTCTGACAAGCACAACTAATGTGGAGGTTTTTCAATTTTCGTTGGTCTCTACAATGTTGACATTGAGTAGAAGGTCTACCTTTGGGTTTGATCATTGTTAAAGATTGATCTGTATGAGTACATGTTGATACTCTATGACCTCTAATGCATCTTTCACAAGCATATTTCACACCATTGATTACAACCATAGCCTTTAATCAATCTTAAAGAAACCACAACAGTAATAGACTTCACTTGTAAAGCCCTCAATCAAACACTGTGAGTCCTCTTCTTGTTTACTAGTACACAACCCACAAAATTTGCAGCAACTCCTGGATCTGACGCCCAAGTCCGAGTAAGTAACTAAACCAGCAGTAACAAAGGATCAAATCCGTTATAACCCAAACCCTTTATCAAAACCAAACTTGCCACTTATTGGTCCCGTTCTTTTGCAGTGGTAGATGTCTATTTAATCTGGAATGCACACCCAGATGCAAAAAGAAGACCAAGAACTGAACAGGTACGAAACCCAAAATACCTCACAAGTATCCCTTACCTCCAACAGAGAGAATAATCAGATATTAAAAAAAAAAAAAAAATGTACCAAAATCTGTTAGATTGTATGATGTAACCAAGTTAAAAGTTGATGGTGAATCCTTAAATCAAATGATGAGAAAATTTTTTCTCACCGGCACTACAGCCGTGCTCGCTTAGGTCGATATAGTGGCCGGTAAGGTCCAGGCCACTGCCAAATCGGCCGCACCGGGCGCGCGAGAGGGCGCAGCCCCCCGGTGGCAGCTCCCTTAATTCCGTGGATGCTCACAAAAAATTACCGCACTCAAAGTGGTTGGGTGTCAAGTGGCTACGCCGCAGCATTTTGCAACCTCGTTGTGTGGGGGGCAGAGAAGCGCAAAACCCCATATGGTGGGCGACATCGATGTCGGGCGGTTGTGCCACGCTATTGATAGCAAGGGTTTATTCCCTTATTGAGCCAATAACTACAAGACTATTAGTCAAGGCATAAGAACCATGTTATCACTCGAAGAAGTCAAGAAACATACCACCAAGGATGATTGCTGGGTTATCATCCACGGGAAAGCTTATAACGTCACCGATTTCTTGGGTGAACATCCCGGTGGTTCAGGTATTATCTTGAAGTATGCTGGTAAGGATGCTACTAAAGCATTTGATCCTATTCATCCTGGTGACACTTTAACCAAATATTTACCTCAGCAGTATCACTTAGGAGAGGTTGATATGTCTAAGAAGCCGGCTGCTAAATTTAAGGAAAAACCTAAGCCCAGTTCAGGCGGAGAACCTGCTGCTAACAATGATGGTGGTGGGAGCGAATATGTTGATGAGTACGATGTGGAATATGACGAACAGGACAATAAAATGGCTATTGAGGCGCAAGGAGAAACCGGTGGAAGCACAGAGGCTGCAAGTAATGAATATGATGATGATGATGATGATCCTCCAGATGAATATGAGCTTAGAAGGAGACAATATGAAAAGGCCAAACCAGATATTTCCCAACTTTATAACCTTAATGATTTTGAATTTGTTGCCAGGCATACTATGGATAAAATTGCTTGGGCATATTATTCATCTGGGTCAGATGATGAGATTACTTTAAGAGAGAACCATTTGGCTTATCACAAATATTTCTTTAAACCAAGGATTTTAGTTGATGTCACCAACATTGATTTATCTACCACCATGTTAGGGAGTAATGTATCAGCTCCTTTCTATATTACTGCAACGGCATTAGGAAAATTGGGACATCCTGATGGGGAAAAAGTCTTGACTAGATCAGCTGCTAAACAAGATATAATTCAAATGATTCCTACATTGGCATCTTGTTCTTTTGATGAAATTATAGATGAAGCTACCGATAAGCAAACGCAATGGTTTCAATTATATGTGAATGCCGACAGGGATATCTGTGAAAAGATTGTTAGACATGCTGAACATCGTGGTATAAAAGGATTATTCATTACGGTAGATGCTCCACAATTAGGTAGAAGAGAAAAAGATATGAGGTCTAAGAACTTTGAAGATTTAAGTCATGTCCAAGACACCGATGATGATTCAATTGATAGATCTCAAGGGGCTGCCAGGGCTATTAGTTCATTCATTGATACTGGATTAACTTGGAAGGATGTCAAATGGTTTAGATCTATAACTAAGCTCCCCATAATGTTAAAAGGAGTTCAGACGGTAGAAGATTCATTAAAAGCCATTGAAGCTGGCGTTGATGGAATTGTGTTATCTAATCATGGAGGTAGGCAATTAGAATTCTCCAGACCTCCTATTGAAGTATTGGCAGAATTGAATGAAGTGTTAAAACAACAAAAGTTATTAGGTAAGCTTGAAATCTATATAGATGGAGGTATTAGAAGAGCTTCAGATATTTTAAAAGCTATTTGTTTAGGAGCAAAAGGAGTTGGGATCGGTAGACCATTTTTATACGCCATGTCTACTTATGGTGATCAAGGGGTTTATAAAGCCATTCAGGTATTAAAGGATGAAATGACTATGAACATGAGATTATTAGGTGTCACATCAATTGATCAATTGAATGATCTGTACATTGATACTCGATTCCACAACCGATATGTTCCAGAAGACAAATTATTTGCAAAATCATATGAACCATTAGGATCTCCTGCTTTCAAAGATTCAAAATTGTAGAGTTAAGAGTAATATATATAAATCTAGATCCTTGCATTGTACAACTCTATTCATTGTTATTACCGTTTTAATTCGTGTATTGGCATTTTGTCGTGTGCGTTCCAAACGCGTTGACGTGAAGAAAAAAAAGTCGAGAAAAAAACACAAACGTTACACACAACACTTTTGATCTCAACCCCCTAGGCAAGCTACTCTTCCCTACTGAACAGTATTATTCCCTATTGAATTGGTTATGGTGTCGGCATACGATGTGGGGACTCACTGTTGGTTCCCTGACGACAAATTAGGTTGGGTAGGGGTAACCGTCAAGTCAAATGAACCCAAAGATGGTGGTAAATATCAGTTGCAATTACAACATGATAATGATTCCGAAACAATTTTCACAGTTGAGTCCGATAACGTGACAGAGGAGAACTCTAAGTTCCCCTTAAGAAATCCTCCTATTTTAGAGGCCCTGGAAGATTTAACTAGTTTGTCATATTTGAATGAACCAGCTGTTTTACATGCTATTAAAGTAAGATATTCTCAATTGAACATTTATACTTATTCAGGTATTGTGTTAATTGCTACCAATCCATTCCAAAGAGTAGACCAATTGTATTCCCAGGATATTATTCAAGCTTATTCTGGTAAAAGAAGAGGTGAGTTGGATCCTCATTTGTTCGCTATCGCTGAAGATGCTTATAGATGTATGAAATCTGATGGTAATAATCAAACCATTGTGGTCAGTGGTGAATCTGGGGCTGGTAAAACTGTTAGTGCTAAATATATTATGAGATATTTTGCCTCTGTTGAAGAAGATTCAGAGTTGGAAAATAATATTGGAACTGAGCATAATACCGATATGAGTGATGTTGAAAAACAAATTCTTGCTACTAATCCAATTATGGAAGCATTTGGGAATGCTAAAACTACCAGAAATGATAATTCTTCTCGTTTCGGTAAATATTTAGAAATTCTCTTTGATAAGACTACTTCTATTATTGGTGCTCGAATTAGAACTTATTTATTAGAAAGATCTAGATTGGTATTTCAACCTAAAAATGAAAGAAATTATCATATTTTCTATCAATTATTGGCTGGTCTAAATGATGAGGATAAATTGAAATTAAATTTATCTAATCCTGATGATTACAATTATACTTGTCAAGGTGATGCTTCTATCATTGAAGGAACCGATGATTTTAAAGAGTTTACTACTACTAAAGATGCTTTAAGTTTGATTGGAATTGATGAAACTAAGCAATTTGAAATTTATAAAATTTTAGCTGCTTTGTTACATATTGGTAATATTGAAATTGCTCCTTCTAGAAATGATGCTCATTTATCTTCTGACGAACCTAATTTGATTAAAGCGTGTGATTTATTAGGAATAGATCCTTTGAATTTCAGTAAATGGTGTATTAAGAAGCAAATTACCACTCGATCGGAAAAAATCACTTCTAATTTGAATTATAAACAAGCTTTAGTGGCCAGAGATTCTTTTGCTAAGTATATTTATTCTGCCTTGTTTGATTGGTTGGTAGATTACATCAACACTGATTTGTGTCCACCTGAAGTGGCTGATCATATCAATTCCTTTATCGGTGTATTGGATATCTACGGGTTTGAACATTTCGAGAAGAACTCTTTTGAACAATTTTGCATCAACTATGCCAATGAAAAGTTACAACAAGAATTCAATCAGCATGTGTTCAAGTTAGAGCAAGAAGAATATATTAAAGAAGAAATTGAATGGTCTTTTATTGACTTCAGTGATAACCAACCTTGTATCAACTTAATTGAAAATAAATTAGGGATATTGTCTTTATTGGATGAAGAATCAAGATTACCAGCTGGTAGTGATCAATCTTTAATTGAAAAGATGTATCAAACCTTAAATAAAGAACCATCTAATAAAGTTTTCAAGAAGCCTAGATTTGGTCAATCTAAATTTATAGTCAGTCATTATGCCTTGGATGTTTCTTATGATATTGAGGGATTCATTGAAAAAAATAGAGATACTGTTGGTGAAGGTCACTTAGATGTTTTGAAAGAATCTTCCAATGAATTATTAAAAGATGTATTGTCGATTATTGACAAGAATGCCAATGCTTTACAATTAAATAATTCTGGTGCTGCTGCCAATAAAAAGTCCATTTCTAATAAAAAACCAACTTTAGGGTCTATATTCAAGAACTCTTTGATTGAATTAATGAAGACTATTAATTCCACCAACGTTCATTATATCAGATGTATCAAACCTAACGAGTTGAAAAAAGCTTGGGAATTTGATTCTTTGATGGTCTTATCCCAGTTAAGAGCTTGTGGTGTTTTAGAAACTATCAGAATATCATGTGCTGGTTTTCCCTCAAGATGGACATATGTAGAATTTGCTGATAGGTATCATATTCTTGTTCCTTCTGAATCTTGGATTAAGGTTATGAGTGAAACAACAACACAAGAATCAGTCACAGAATTGTGTAATGAAATTTTAAACAAAAATTTGCAGGATAAAGCTAAATATCAAATGGGTAATACTAAAATCTTCTTCAAAGCTGGGATGTTAGCCCAATTCGAAAAATTAAGAACTGACAAATTGTTCAATTCTGCTGTTATGATTCAAAAGAATATCAAGAAATATATCATGTCTAATAAGTATCAAGAAATTAGAACTAGTCATATTAAATTGCAATCATTAATTAGAGGATATATCACCAGATTGAGAATCAAACGTGAACGTGAGACTAATGCTGCCACTAAAATCCAAACTATAATTAGGGGATACTTGGCTAGAAAATTGATTAACCAATCCTTGGAATCGATCACTGTGTTACAGAAATCTATAAGAGGTTATCAAGCTAGACAGTCTATGTTGAGCATGAAGACTGAAAAATCGGTTGTTACAATTCAAAAATCTTGGAGAGGTTTACAAGACAGACGTGACTATAAAAAGCAATTGAAATCGTCTGTATTGATCCAATCCTTAATCAGAAGAAAATTGGCTAGTAAAGAATTGAAACAACTTAAGGTGGAGGCCAAATCTGTCAATCATTTCAAGGAGGTGTCCTATAAATTAGAAAATAAAGTGATTGAATTGACTCAATCTTTAACTGGAAAGATTCAAGACAATAAGAACTTGATGAAGGAGATCACTAACTTGAAGCAGTTACTTGATCAATCATCTAATGCTCACGAAACTTTGAAACTGAAAGAATTAGAGTTCAAGGACAAATTTAATAGTCAAAGCTCGCAACATCAACTCGAGATAGAGAATTTGAATAAGGAGTTACAAACCATAAAACAAGAATACAGCAGTGCAGAAGCTAGAATTGAAGAATTAACTAAAGAACAAGGTAACTTGAGGCAAGAAGTCGAAAACAACCTCAAAGAATTGACCGAAGCTAAGAACTCCTTGATGAAACGTGATACCATCGAGGTTGACTTGAAGGCTCATATAGAACAATTGAAATCTGAGTTGGCTACATTACAACACCAATCCAAGAATGGTCAAATGGCTGCTCCTGCTTTGAATGTGGCTAAAAACAGAACTATCAATACAAAACGTCATTCAAGTGTGATGTCATCTTCGTCAGGTAATCATAACCTTGATGGTGCAAATAGACCTGTGTCAGTTATTGCTGTATCAAATGAAGAAGAGACTAATGTTGACGACATTAATGATGAATTATTCAGATTGTTAAGAAACTCCAGACAGTTACACAGAGAAGTTGTCGAAGGGTTATTAAGAAATTTGAAAATTCCACCTGCCGGTGTAGCTACAGACTTTACTAGAAAAGAGATTTTGTTCCCAGCCAGAATCATAATTATAATATTGAGTGATATGTGGAGGTTAGGGTTGACAAAAGAAAGTGAGGAATTTTTAGGAGAAGTTCTCGCTACCATTCAGGTAATTGTATCTAACTTAAAGGGAGACGATGTGATACCCAATGGTGCTTTCTGGTTAAGTAACACCCATGAATTATATTCTTTTGTTTCTTATGCCCAGCAATCCATTTTGTCTAATGATACCTTATCTTATGAAATGAGCGAAGAAGAATTTGAAGAATATTTGAAATTGATAGCTGTTGTTAAAGAAGATTTTGAATCATTATCATACAATATTTATAATATGTGGATGAAGAAAATGGAAAAAGATTTGGAAAAGAAAGCTGTTAGTGCAGTTGTATTGTCTCAATCTTTACCAGGTTATATGGCTCCTGAAAACTCACCATTCTTGGCCAAGGTGTTTTCTCCAGCTAATCAATATAAAATGGATGACATATTGAGTTTCTTCAATTCGGTATATTGGTCTATGAAATCATACTTTATCGAACATGAAGTAATGAATGAAGTGATTATTGAATTATTAAGATTTATCGATGCATTATGTTTCAATGATTTAATAATGAGAAGAAACTTCTTAAGTTGGAAACGAGGCTTGCAATTGAATTATAATGTCACCAGATTAGAAGAATGGTGCAAGGGACACGAAATACAAGAAGCTAGTGGGTATTTATGTCACTTATTCCAAGCAGCTAAATTATTGCAGATCAAGAAAAACACTCCTGAAGATATTGAAATTATTTATGAGATCTGTTATGCATTAAGACCAAGTCAAATTCAGAAATTGATCAGTCAATATTACGTGGCTGATTATGAAACTCCTATATCGCCTGAAGTTTTGCAAGCCGTAGCTGATCGGGTTAAATCCAGTGATGCTAGCACTGGTGACTTATTTGAGTTGGTGTCGACAGATGGATACTTCAACGATCCATTTAGAACTGTTAACTTAAGGCCATTCTCGAGAGTGGAGGCTTATGTACCAGCTTGGTTGGGATTGCCTATAATTAGAAGAATTGTAGAATTGGTAGCTAAAAATGCCAGTGTTCAAGAAACCAATGGAATGCAAATCCACGATTCTGCTGCACCATCAGCACCCGCTACTGAGGGTGACATGAATGGTTCAACTGCTGGTGTGGTTGAATCGGCCTAGAGGTGTAACTTAATATAATCTATGCTTCTCTTTACCTATACTTACATAAACGTATATACAAATTGTTTATAAATATATTTCCCTCTGTAATAACAAGTTCATTGACCAATTATTTTTTAATCTCTTCCGGGGTTTTGGTCTTTAATTGTAATGCATGAACTTTATCTACATTGATTTCCTCTTGTAACAAATTATATATCAAACGATGTCTGGTTGGCAAAGTCTTCCCAGCAAACTCCGGTGAAATTACCTCGATTCTAAAATGAGATTCTTTAACATTGGAAGCACCTACCATACCCTGATGATGAGAATGTTTAGATGAATCATTAAAGACTTTGACAGACTCAGGATTCAATGTTAACAATTTTTTTATTATTTTCTGTTCTACGGGCCCATTTATGGAAGAAGGTATAACATTATTAGTGATGCTACTCATGGTGAAGAACCTCTTAAACATTATTTTGCCCACTGGAATAGTTTTCCATAAAATGAGTTGAGATTTTTTACTCCAGAGAAAACATCCTCACACCAGAGCCCTTATAATCAGTTATGTCGTATGCTTTGTATTATTGAAGAATTAGTTAAATGTGTATATAGGTTTTTTTATACTAACGAACTCTTACATTCTTTTGTTTGTTAGGATTCTTTTCCAATTTTTGTTGTCTTTTACTCTTTTCTGTCCCTGATCCAGCAGAGGAGTTGGCAGAAGATTCAGTAGATTTATTCCTCTTGAAAGATGGTAAGAATGGGGAGATAAATCCCCATAATTTGAAGATCATATAACCTGGAATCACTAACCATAAATACCAGATTATATTTCTCCCGATTACAACCAATAAAACATCCAATATCCAGGTGAAATAAATCACATCAAATAAATATTCAGTCAATCCAGATTGGTTAAGATCTTGACCTGATTTAACCAACTTGTCATATTGACTAATTGGATCATATTTATAGACCGGTCTACCAATTTTTTCTAAAAACCATTCACAACCAAGTAAAGGGATTTGAAATATGATGAATGGATAAAAGTTCCTTGGTCTTCTGAAGGCCCCAATTATCAACGCGGTGAAGATAACAACGACAAGAGTTATCTGGTGTAACTGGTTCAACTTTGTGGTATTACTACTAGCAGTTTTCTTTAAAGAAGAAGAAGCCATGTTACGAGTTTTGTATATTTTTACAAATGATTTACAAAAAATACCTTTGGTGATGGAAAAAAGAATCCATCCATAAAAGCGAGATGTGGGTTGGTATTGACACGTAACATATCCCATTCTGAGTTAAGGCTTCTTGGTGATATTATCCAACACTGATAATTTATTAATCACCAAAGATTTGATAGAAGCATACTTAGTTGATAATGAAGGTAAAAATGGGAATCTTTGGTGTAACTGAGAATTATTCAATAATACTTGGATGTTGTAATCGTATTGTTTAAACAAATGATTGGTGAAGGTATTATTTGAGAATCTGAATTTCAAAAACGCTACCAAAATAGCCATAGTAAGTAAATTACAAATGATATATAAGAATCTTCCGGTAAAGATTTTGAAAATCAAGAGGGGAGAAGTTAACACTAGGTTAACCAACATGAAAATTTCTGAATTGGCAGCCAACATTAAAGCTGATTGATTAAATTTGGTAGAAAATTGATTTAAGGTGTTATTGATGGATTGCTGAGTTACCAAATTTATGGGTAAATAGTTTAACAAGTTATTTTGGAAATAATGAATCAAATGAAACACCGAATAAATATTGAATGAATATAAACTTCCGGTGAGTCTCCCCAATACAAAACTCATCAAATAACACCAAACTGACAACATAAAATACTGAAAGTTTTCATCTTTGATAAGTTTAGCACCGGTGATCTTTTGGATGGTAACTTTATTTTTAAAGTGGATCTGTTTGATGACAATAATGTAAGTGAATATTATACTTAATAGACAATATCTATAATATTTGATACTAGAACCATTGAAAATCGATTCAAATGTATTTAATCCGAAACAAATAATCAGACACAAATGCCCCAAAAACCAGTAAAACTGCTGCGTTTTACCCAAACTGATTACTTGTTCAATAAGGCTCCTTTGCTGAAGGGTTTTGGAATTGTTACCCTTGTTATTGGTGTCACTGGTGGTGCTCTTGCTATCTGCCATCTAAAAATTGTATCGGAGATGTAGTTTGGAAATGAAAAGAAGGGAAAATAAAATAGGAGTTGATACCACTGTGTTCCCCTATTACGCAGCTATTGAGCAGGTTTCTAGTTCTGTGCGCGATAATAACAGCACGCCCTAACTCTCGGGGCGGTTGGCACCAGGTTAGGCCGAGAGGCGTGTGCAGCCCGTACGGCATTAGTATCAGCTAGGTACCAGAAGATTTTCTAGAACCCTCTGCAGGGGCTTTCATTCATAGAAATGTTCCGTGTGGTGGTGTGACTTGTGTCATGTGATTTACTGGTGGATGTTCCTCACGTGATATAGTGGCTCGGATTCAAATTTTGGTTGCGATTTGCTTAGAACAGAAATATTAAAACACATCCAGGCCCTGTCAGGCAACGACTATATTTAGATGGATTTCATGTTTTTTTTATTCGGGTGTATGTATAAACAACAGGAAGGTTGGAATTGAGGTTTTGAATACTAACAAAATGTAGTTAAAGAATTTAACAAACCTTTGGACGATATTGGCCATATAGGATGTTATTGTGGTAATTGTCACAATCAATCTGCTCATGCAATTAGAACTATCAATGTGGTAACGTTATTTTTCATTCCGGTGTTGCCATTTTATTTCTCCAAGAGATTGAAATGTTCGATTTGTGGAGCCTCTGGTGATCTTAATGGTGATGTTATAAACCGGTTGAAATCGGGGCAGCCGGTAGCTATTGGATGACCTCAAGGTACCCTTAGTTATAGACTTTGTATGACCATACTATATAGCCAAATATAAGGTTATGCCATTTATTTGCCTGAACTATGTATATACGTCTATTAACCGATCACCATCTCTAGCATTTTGCAACACAAAGAGCCCTGGGATTGCCTGATAACACAATCAGCGTAACCCTTCATGTCCGAGACTGGAAAAGTATTAGTAAATTCACCAATGTCTGACCTGGTTCTGACATTGTGTCTAGAACAGTGTGTGGTTGACAGATTGTCTGGCATATTATTTGACATGACCACCTCTAATCCATGGATAATCCGGTTTTGGTTGATCTTGCATGATTAGTGTTCATACGAATCACCCCACAAGTGTCGAGCGGCATAAACGGTTCATAATTTATGCAAGAATATCATGCATGTTAGTCTAGTTGCCGTAAAATTACGGTAGGTGGTGTTATCGTGATAGGTAATTACTATTCAAACTTACTTTGCTTTGCAACCTTTCCATTCTTTCCGAAATGGTTTCATTGCTTTCTAGAGTTGATTAGTAAATCTTACTGTTTTATGAAAAGTGAAGTGATCTGAATAGCGGTTAATATTGTATGACTTCTTTCTAATAACGCCATTTAACGGAAATGGGAATATAAATATGCTAAAATTTTACCCCTATTCTTGATGTTTGTTCGTTAGCATTGGTCATTAATTAATTCGAATTATATTTTGCAACCAAATTATAATCCTGCGTATACAATGGTTTCTGTTTCAAATTTAGCTGTTCGTGGCGGTAATTCTGCCATTGATGTTAACTCTCCAACTCCTGATATTAAATTTCATCTTACTACTGAAGGTTCTGATTGGTTATGGGCTGCATTCTGTATTTTTGCCTTTTTAGCTTTAGTTAATTGTGGTTTCTTTGTTTTTACTTCTTCAAGAGCTAAATCAATTAAAAAGTTTTTAATGGTTATTCCATTATTTACTAATGCTATTTTGGCTTACACTTACTTTACTTATGCTTCCAACTTAGGTTATACTTCAACTGAGGTTGAATTTCATCATATTCATGCTGCTGGTGAAACTGATCTTAGACAAGTGTTTTATGTTAAATATATTGGTTGGTTCTTATCCTGGCCCTTCTGTTTAGTCGCTATAGAAGTGGCCACTCATTCTATTAGTTTGACTTATAATGATTCGAGTGAAGTTTATAATGCCGTTATTGGCTTGTTCACTGGGTTATTGAGTAAAATCTTAACTACCGAAATTTTCGTCTTAGGTTTATTAATTGGAGCTTTAATTAATTCCGATTATAGATGGGGTTATTTTGGTTTTGCCGTTAGTGCTCAATTGTTTGCCATGGCTCATATTTGTGTTTCCTTTGTCAGGTCATATCAAAGTCAAAGTAATTCTACTCTTCCTGCTTTTTCTGTTGCTTTAGTCGGTCTTCAATTGGTGGTATGGATCCTTTACCCAATCTGTTGGGGATTAAGTGAAGGTGGTAATGTTATTCAACCAGATTCAGAAGCTGTCTTCTACGGTATTTTAGACGTTATTACCTTTGGTTGTATCCCTTCTCTCTTGACCTTCCTTAATATTAGGGAATTGGATGATGACTTTTTTGGAAAGCTTTTCCACTTCAATAAACCAACCTCCACTGACAAAGAAAGCTCTACTCCAAGACATTCCGGTGATACTGCTGTTCCAGCTCCAAACTCTCCAAATCAAGAGAGTGCTTAGTTGCATTGCTATTAGCCAATAACCGATGTGAGGTTTAGTTGGCTCCTTTTTGGTGTGTATTTTCTTTCTTTTCCAAAAGATGATCTGAAGACATTTTTTGGATGTTTCTATTGTTTGTGTTTGTGCCCTCTTGATCCAATCAAGCTGGTGGTCTATAGGAATTGTTTCATAATCCTACTAATCTAATGGTTAATATACACTTTACAAAAACCAATTAATATTTGATTAACCTATATACGTTCTATTAAAAGTTAATTAATCTCATAGTGGCGAAACCAATGGTAATAATGACGAAGTAGGCAATCAAAGAGCTTGGTAGTCCTCTTGTTATAAACGTTCCTACTGTTAAGTAAGGTTTGCCGAATTCATCAGTCATACAAATGGCTGTAACGTTTGGAAACCCTGAGGTAGGCAATGCCATGGCAGAAGAGCATAATAGAGCAGTCACCATTATTAATAGTCTTGGGTGAGGTTCTGGTAGATTCATTCCAATTTCAGCCACTAATGGCACCGTTATCAAAGCTGCCACTGTATGACTTACAAAAGTAGCCATGATCAAGATCAATAACCCAAAAGTTAAAGTTATACCAAAAAGTGAAAAATCCTCCACCTCATGTTGAATCTGGACTGCAATAGTAGATAACAAGCCTGATGACGATACAGCTTTTCCTAAAGCAGTACCACCCATAGCTAACACGACTATATTCCAAGGATAGTTATTAAAATCTTCGGTGGTTAACAATCCAGTTCCAAAAAATATTATTATTGGCATTAATGAGATTATACCCATCTCTCCAAACAACCATTCCAATTTAGATGCTCCACACCATAATATTATTGTCAAGATCGAAATAATGATGATAAACCATTGAATAAATGAAAACTTGTCATCGATGGTTCTAATGCTTACTAATTTGGTATTCCTACTATTGCAATTGAAAGTAATTAGAAGGAAAATCCAAATCAATACTAAAGCCACGATACAAACTGGGATACTGATTACAAACCATTGACCCCAAGATGGTTGTGGATCCATGGATTCAATAGCAACCATATTTTGAGGTGAAGCAATAGGAGATGCCATTCCTCCAAGATTTGATGCTAATGCTATTCCTAAAATCAATGCTTGCTTGAAGGTGGAGTCTTTAGGTAATGTCCTCAATAATGGTTGAATCAATGAAAAACATAATACTGGAGCCGCAACATTGGATACCCACATGGAAGCAAATAATGCAATACCCATTATGGTTATCAATACAACAGAGGGATTTGTACCTGCTCTTGATAAGATCTCAGTAGAGATAATCTTTGCGATATGATATTTCGATAACGCAGCTGCTAACGTAAATCCACCCAACAATAACAAAATCACCGAATTCCACATAGATGATAAAATAAATTTCGAAGACTGGTTAGTATTCATTGCTGAACCGTCATCATTCTTAAGGACATGCAAAGTAATAATTAAAAGGGGAATCAACAATGAAGTTACAAAAAGAGGAACAGCTTCGGTGGCCCATAATAACGAAACACAAATTAATATTGCAAAACACTTCTGCTGTTGATAATCGTGGAAGAAATGAACATTTAGTAATATGATCGAGATAATCAAAGTCGTCAATAATTTGATAATCGTGGGGTTTCTCAATGACACGTTGAAGCTGTCAATTAGATTGGTTCCATTTTTTCCACTCACAGCAGCTTTTTCACCCATTGCATCACTATTAGCGGCATAATTTTTCCTTTCTAATCCTATCATATCCCTCCAAACGGTATTTCTTTCCCAGATAACATGCTCACGTAAATGAATGGATAACTCTGATTTAGCTGTTTCTAAATCATTATGATTACAAATAATGGAATATAATTTGATAATAGATTGGATCTTGTCCTCTATATTTGATGCAGTCATGGGCTTAAAGATATAACTCTTGTTACTCAAACTATCCATATAGTCATCTTTGATATCAGTATTCAAAGACTTATCAAACTTTTTTAAAGCCTTCTTAAACCCAGTCTGATTCAACTCAATATAGGATTTTAATTCCGAAAGAGTGGTGAATAACCCAATCGCCCTTTTTCTCAACAACACTCTGGTTTCACTCAACAACATCAACTGTGGTGGCAACCCCGGAGTATTATCCTCCCAAATCCCAGGAGATTTGGGGGACTTCAAATAACTATCTATAAGCTCCTGTTGCTGCTCTTGGTGTTTCTGTTGTTTAGGATTACTTTGACCAGATGTCTTTGCAGGATCGTTAGGATCCATTTCAACATATTCATCGTCCTCATCATCGTCATCGTCATCATCATCATCTTCACCTGTGCCATCTGCTTGAGCGGCCATACCACTATTTCCAGAAGTGACGCTGTTCTTTTTACCCTTTCTGAGTCTAACCTTAGTGCTGGTATTACTGTTTGATTGACTCAAAGAGAACCCATTAAGATCACCACTATTTTTTCTCCCAGCTTGACTATCGGCTTCGAAGTCTTCAATATCACTCACTAAAGCATCTAAATTATTAAGAATATACTTTTCCTGCTTGGTATAAAACTCATCTATCTTCTTCAATTCAGCATCTAAAGCGGTGGTGAACACCAACACAGAATCTCTGTGCCCCTCGTGTTCATTATGAATCAAATTACTCGACTCTTCATCCACCTGATGGTATTTAACCGAGTCCCTTTGTAACGAATAGATTAACTTTTTTAAAGTCGAATAGGCAATGTATTTGGAAGACCATTCAGGGACTGCATTAAACTGTAAAGAATGGGAGAATTTCATGTTTAATACACTTCAATAGCAAGTACTAAGAATATTGTAGCGCCAAAGTAACAGGAATCTCTGTACTAATTAAACCAGACTCCTAATTTAATTGATCCGATTCTTTTAATTCCGCTTATAAGATCTTAGTATCTCACTTATCGATAAACCTTATCGTTGCTTGACCCATGTTTTTGGCTACTGGGACTGTCCGTGCGCCCGCCAACGCGGGCTAACCAGTATGCTGGTATGGGCACTACTGGATATTATTATAGCACCAGATCCTTTCATAGTTAAGAGATAACGAACTACGTATCGAGCTATCATAGCATATTCCTTAGAGTATTCATATTTTTGATAGATGGTTTAAAACCTAGCGGTCACCTCGATGATTCAACTATATAGTGAAAATTAGTTTACACATCTAAGCGAGACCAGTAATATTCGATATCGATGCCCCGGCAATTTAGGATATCGGTGCCACAAAGGAAGCGCTGGTACCGCTCGAACCAAAAATTGCCGCGCCCGCCAACTGCCGCACTGATAGAAGCCGTTAGTTGTTGAATAAATTATTATAGGCCAGCAATATTGAAAGGTAATTGGTGGTAGTTGTATGGAAAGTATACTTTTTCAGATCCAGAATCTCATTGCCAATAGACCCTTAGGATATAGAGATAGCGTATCGGTGCCGGACACAGGATCGGGCTTAAGTATTTTTTCGAATTCCGGATTAGTCACTAGAGATCATTCTTTCTGGCAACGGATACTTAAGTGGGCCCCTAAAAAGGTAGTAGGTATTGGTCTAGGATTAATATCTTTGGCTTACTATATACTTGCTCCTAGTTTTCCTTCTATTTTTGGTATAAACTCTGTTCCAAGGTCTGAGAAAATGTTTACTAAAAGACCTGACAAATATACTACGGGGTTAATCAACTTACGAAATGATTGTTTTGCCAATAGTTCTATTCAGGCATATCTGTCCTTACCTGGATTAACAGAGTATTTGAATAAGTTTGTTTTGAGTTTCAATGATTTCAAAAAGTATTTAGATGCTAACGATTTGGACATTGATACTTTGAACTTCAAATCAGACCCTAACAATGCTAATACTAATTCCGCTTCTAATAGTTCAAGTGCTAGCATGGGGAATACAAACTCAGAAAATGAAAGGGTAAACCCTAAATTTAGAAAAATTGAATTAAATTTTACTATTCCTTTGCATACTTCTTTGGCTAAGATTATAAAGAAATTACAGAGCACTCAAATGACAGCTAGAACTGTATCAGTATGGACCTTTTTGCATGACTTAGAAAAAATATTCAATGCTAAGATATCCAGGAGTCAACATGATGCTCATGAACTCACTCAGTTAATCAATGAGACGTTGGAGAATGAAAATCACAAGTGTCATAAGAAGTATAACATGTTGATGACAAAATTGACTACAGAAGGTTTTCCGGATGCTAAAAAGAATCAGAAGCTTATAAATGATTTGAAGTTAATTGAGTTTCCCGAGTTTCCCTTGAATGGTTTGATTTTAACTCAAATGAAATGTCTCAATTGTAAAGGGGTTTCTAAACCTAAATTCCTGCAGTTCTTAATGCTAACATTGCACACGCCCGAAACCACGGCCACTGACTTGGAAACATTATTAAATGAAAACGAGTCGGAATCAATTGACGATTACCAATGTTTGGGCTGTCGTCTTAAATATATTGTTAATCATGAAAATTATTTGAAAAAAGAAAAGCCAAATTATGAACAAAATTTATCTGCTGAAGAGAGTAGAATCTTGAATGAAATATATCAGTTCAACAGCGATATAAATTTTTGTATCAACGATGACTTGCTGGAAGATGTTGAGAGGTATGTTAAGTCTTATAACAAAGGCAATGCCGACATATCTAAAATCACTTCCACGGTTTTAAGAAAAAACCAAATTCTAAAACCACCAAAAATTTTTGGTCTACATCTATCCCGCTCTTCCTTCAATGGTATTAATGTGGTTAGAAATTCCTGTAGGGTTTCTTTCAGAGACCACTTGAATTTATCAATCGGTAAAGAATACCATGAAGATTTGAAACAATTTCAAGCTGCAGCGCAAGATTACGACGATGAATTGCTGTCTAAACAATTAAAAACAAAAGTTCTAACAACGGACGTCAATGACATGGAAGATGAATCAGTTCAACGTGAAGATGTCGAGGTCACTGCGGAACTTCCTGATGGCCATGATGATGACAAGAATAACTTCAGTGCTAGTGGAAACGAAGATACTGACACGGAATCTGACTCAGATGCATCTATTATTTCATCTCACACTTTGAAAAATAGAAATTCCTCGTCTAAAAGTTCTGCCGCCTCGTCAAGCAATGTTAGAACACCTGAATCATTGAATAATTCCCCAATATCTACAGACCAAACAGACGATCTATTAACGCACTTTAAGAAATTTAAATTTAATGAAAATGATACCTACAAATATAGATTAAAGGCTATGATCCGTCATCAAGGATCACATACCCAGGGACACTATGAATGCTACAAGCGTAAACCTTTATTTGTTAAAAATAAAGAGGGTATGATTATCAAGTTATCTCCTGAAATCCTAGATGAAGTCATTGCCGATTATGATCCTAATGGTAGTCCAAACAATGCAAGTACTAACTTCAGGCGAAATTCCACCATTTCTTCTGCATCTTCTGAAGGTACTTATAATGATGAGGCCAATCAGCATGGTTCTTCTAATAATACAAGCAGCAATGGTGATAGACCTGATATAATGGCTTCCTTAAATGAAGAAAACATTCCAGAGCCTCCTGGTGCATTTAGAAGAAAGTTTAGTAATATGATGGGACGCAGACCCTCTGTCTTCCAAGCTGACCCTGAAGGAGTGACGATTCAAGAGATAGTCCCATCAGGTTTTACTACTCCAGCTGAATTCTCGGTAAAAGATGTAGATCCTAATTATTTTGATCAAGATTTGACGGACCAAGTCAATGCTAGATTGGCTAAGGCGGAAAGTGCACAGGGTGATATCAAATTAAAGAAAATTCCCTCGATGTTGAAGAACCCTTATTGGAGAATTAGTGACTCGGTTATTACTGAAGTTACGAAGGCCTCAGTCTTATGTGAGACTACTAGTGTATATATGCTTTATTATGAAAGAGTGGAAAAGTGACTATAATTAGTTGATCTTATCTGCGTGTAATATGTACTTGAATGCATGGTAAAACTATTTATGTAACTCTTTCTGTTTTGCTTCAGTTTATGAGGTAATAGGATCTTGGCCCGCAACTAGCACACAGTCTAGGGGCCAATCATGCTCTTCAGTGGGTAATTGAGTAATTAGCTGCTGCTTTAAACCGAGTCCTATTAAGTAGGGTTTGTACTTGAAAACACTATAATAATGGGATAAGAACTCATCGTAAAAACCTGCTCCATGACCTAATCTTCGTTTATCAGTATTAAAAGCCACTCCGGGTATGATTACTACTTCCAAGTTTCCAGATTCCATGATATCTTCACCGTCAGTAGGTTCTAGTAGCTTGAACTTCCCCTGTGGTTTTAATGAACGAACCTGAGACATATTGCCTACTTTAAGCATGCGTAGATGATTGGCTTTTCTACCATTATGAGATTCATATATGCATTTAGGAAGATATACTTCTTTTCCCATTTCAAAACAAGTCTCGATTATTCTTTGGGTATTTATTTCCAGTGTGGGCATGTTCATGTAGACTGCAATCTTCTTAGATTTTTGGAATTGGTCATTTTCCACTAGATGTTGATATACCAGATTTGATTGTTGCATGATCGATTCTTGGGATATGTTCAATAATTCCTTCTTTACGTGCCTTCGTAGCATACGCTTGGCATCTTTAACGATAGACCTATTCATTATTTTATATCCTCTGGCGAACAAGACGTTATGCTTTTAAAATTTTACAGTTCGCAACATTCGATTATTATAGTTCATGAGACACCACCCTTGATGCTACCGGTCAGGTACCTTGATAAATTGAAGATTAATATGTATTTATCTATATGATTCTATTCTTTATGAGCTAGAACTTTGTCGTCGAATCGTACTGATTTCCGTCTTTCACCGTTTTGGGAATCGGTAGGAATTTCCAATTCTAATTCGTTATCTCCAATGGTCTCTTTGGTGTCTGCTAACATTTTTCTGATGTTGGATTTGTCATTCATATTTTCTGTATCATTACCTTTACTCCCATTACTGTTACTTGAGCTGGACTTTCTTCTATGCTGCACATTAGTATCATTTTTACATTTATTACAGGAACATGTGAACCCCCAATTAGCTCTCAATTCACGTTGTCTTTGTAAAACAGTGTGAGAAGGATTGACATAGCTTGTGGTTAATTCTTCATTTGCTTTAATATCCCGAGCTGCAAATACTTTAATGCTTTCGGTTCTAGCTGTTGGGGAAGTCTCAACCGAAACACTAGGACTACAGTTATGGTTCAAATGTGAATGGATCTTATAAACACATGAATTCAAGTTATTAATATTGTAAGATCCTAGCATCATTAAAAATTCTTTATAATCGAGATCATTGTTTTGAATAGAAATGGGAAACACTTTCGAGAATTTTTCGTACCCTTCCTTCCATAAATTTTCTTGTTGTTCTTGTACAAATAAAGCTCCACCACTAAAGCTATCAAATGACCCAGCCGATGGATTTAATGCCTTATATCTCACTTCTTGTGAAACTCTAGCCATGGACTTGAAATAGGTTGCTTTTTCACCTGACGAATCCTCCAAAATATCGGCATATATCAAGGTAATTGCAAATAACGCATTCCACTGTTCACGACTACAATATTCTTCCAACTCTAAATATTTCTCTCCATTGATTTTTTTCTTGTTAGCATTTTTAGTCAAATGTTTGAGAGTAGAGTGTAACTGATCTTGTTTTTTACAGTTTATAGAACACCACAATTCAGGACAAGCATTACAGTCTAAACCTCTCAAAGCAGATGTACCAGAAGCACTCCTGTTGGTCAAAGATCTACCACAATAGGTACAAGCCTTACCCGCCCTAATCAAATTCAAGTTAGCCAATGGAGGAACAAAAAAAATGGGTTCTTCCTCCCAGATCAACTCACCTTCGCTGATGTTTGTCCTAGCATACAATCCTTTACCTCTTTTGCTAGTCATTAAGACTTTTACCTTGTCGGGTAACTCAAGGGATGGATCTGGAGATGAAGTAATTTCACTAGCGTAATTAAATTGTTGATCTGAGCTGTTGTTCAAACCGAATTTCTTTAACAATGTTTTGAGTCTTTTTTCGGATAAACTCCAATTCGGGTGTCTAGATTTGACCAATCCATGTAGTTTTCCAGCACCCATGGATTCTGTATCAGGGTTTTCCTTCCATAAAGCTATTACATCGTCTACAACTTGTCGTTCATGAGGGATTGTTGGCTCGTCCGATTCTGGAGAACAATCATTGATCGATATTACCTCCACGTCACTCTGTATGGATTCAACCGTCTTTTCTGTCATGACCCGTATCAGTTTAATCTTCAGAACCTTAAATTAAGAATGCAATTAAGAAAATCTAGGACAACGATCCGGAATTAGGAAAAAGGTCTTGAGAGCTTTGGCATCTCATCATCTCACCAGTTTAAATGAATCAGGCACACCGATAAGTGGCCCGCACAATTGTACACTGTAAATGTATTACCTAGATATAGAGAAAAGAGCCTGTATGTTGAATAAATACATACTTAGTTTAGCTAGTCAGTCATTGCTGGAACCGAAGGTAATCCTTAAAGGATTTAGACTTGGACTTGCTAACTAATCCAGTATTTTGTAAAATCGCATTTGCCTTTACGAGAGCTTTCCCTGATTCGGACTCTATGGTGCTTTCTAGTTTGACCACGTCGCCATTTTCATTATCGAGAGGGACCTTCTTGGTCTTGATTATTAAAAATTGGTTAGCAAATGAAGGAAACTTATACGAGATTGTCAAATTTTCCACCTTAAAGTCACCTTTATAGCTAGAACTAGTAGAATTACAAAAAGCAGCATTCCGTTTGAAAGTTTCATTCAAGACACTTGCCAAAATGCCTCCATGCACTATAAATGGGTACCCACATAATTTATAGCCACAATGGACGATCGTGACCCCTTCATTTGTTTTGGAATTATGAAATATCACTGGTTTTATCAAAAATCCTCCTGGTTTAGCCAATGTGTTAGATACCATTGACCTTGAATCTGACTGTGCATTACCATCTTCCAGTGTTCCTATAGCAGAAGACTTTGCTTTTTTGTTCTTCTTTGAATGCTTTAAATCGAAATCTTGCTTGTCTAAAATATTATGATCCAAATCCTCCCAAGTTTCGAGCCTGGTCCAAGCCTGATCATCCTTAGGATAAATCAAAGAATGATAGATCGGAAGTTGCTTCAATTTGTAAGAAAGTTTAATTGGTAGTAGCTCATCATTTGCTTGGGCCTCTGTGAATTCTTGGTACTTATCTAGCAATATCTCGCTATAACTTAAGTAACATCCCAACCCTATAAAAATCCCCGTAGTTTTCCAATTTATAAATGGTTTTTTTCTATGCTTGGGTAAATAATCAAATGGAGAGTCATATTCCCCTCTGACGGAATAAAACCTAAGAGCACGCCTTGGAGTCCTGTTCAAGCTAGTTTTCACTGTACGTAAGAACATATCTTTATGTGGAACTTTAAGTTATCCTTCCCGCATCTTTCCACACTAAATTTTGTCTAAACACATCTCTTGCTGTGCTTTAAGTTCGACCTCACGAAATTGATCATAGGCATAAGTTACGAAATACTAGACATTTCTGGTTCCCCAATTATGATTACATAACACTTTCAAGTTCTATAACACCCCTTCACGGCTTATTTAAAGTTACTTCATTCGTTTGATGAATTAAAACAAAGCGTTATATCTGGCATTGAAGATCATGCCGAACGCTAGGAGGGTTACGACATTGCCTTCAATTAACAAATCTTACTCTCCTGAGATAACAGAAAGGTCACCAGAAAATTGCAAAATTCCTTTGCTAGATAAAACTATTGAAACCTCGGTTTCTAAATCATTGGCACAATTTTCATTGTTGGTCTTAAGGAATTATTTCGAGCTAAACCCCATATATCTCACTATTCGGACATCGACCCATTATTTCTATTCAAGAAGATCTAGTAGCTTCTGCAAGCAGACAACAGAGATTTATAGCAAAAATGATTGAATTTGGGTGGCTCTTTCTTCTTTTATTGGGCTCACCATAGATGAATCCATTGAACGATACCATAATTTCTTTCAGCTAATGAAGTCTCCTGAATATCCTGTTGTTCCCACTTTGGATCTTGACTTAGTTTGGTACACTCATCAATTGAGCCAACCTCAGTATTTTGAGCATAGTAAGAAAATTACTTGTCATGTCTTTTGATCATAATGGTAAAATTGAAGAGGGCCGCTTAAGTTTCTCCTTTGAAAAAACATGTAAGCTATATCGGCAGAAATTTAGGAAGGATTATTCTATTTGCTTATGTTGGTATTGCTCGCTCAATAGGAAGAAACTCAGGCATAGGTTTAGTAAAGATCATAAAGATGTCTCTTGATCTCTGGCGAAAAAAATGTTTCTATTGGCCATATTAGTTCCCTTAATGCTGTTAAGCTCAATACTGAAAGAGCAGACTCATTCGTATCCTTCATTGCTAATAGATATAAAATAACCGCTGTCTCGGGAAGCTATCCACTCCCTTGGGATGATGATTACAGTATTCGTATTCACTATGCCATTGATCCAAAAGCTCTTGTTTCTGCTTCTGATTTACATCTAACCTTGTATATAAATGGAATGTGTGGCATGGTTATCGATTCTTCTAGTGCCTGTGTTACTGTGAATCATGGAGGGGAATTGGGTTCCTACAAGTGTCTGATAGGAGGTGGATGTGTCAGATCTGGCGCTTTTCTGGTCTCTGATGCAACTATATCGGGGCCCATTTTGTTATATGATGTTTATCCTCTAAATTCAGGTGTCCCTGGCTCTGGTCCACGAGGTTTTTGGGGTGGTAGTCATGGTAGTGGTGGTGAAAGTATCTGTGGTAATGCCATGTAACGCTATCCTATGTGAACTACATGTTAATTATGCTATCCTAGAGTCTCTTAAAATACTTTTACCTTTGCCTTGAATCGTTTAAAAGTCGTAACGTATGTACATTCAATAAATGATAGGTTCGTTATATTGTCGTAGTAATCATGCTCAAGGCAGTTCCCAAATGATACAGATGAGAAATCAGAGGAGCTTACGGGTAAACCCTTATGGGTGATGGATCACAGGGGACGTATTGCAGAAATGGCTCACAGTCACAGAGAAGGCCCAACCACATCAATTGGCATATTAGGATAGAAGATAACCAATAGGTTGAGCTATGAAATCAAAGAAAACTTACGATAAGAAGAAGACTTGTATAGGTAGATTCTGCGAACTTCAAAATTTGCAGATACCAACATGAAGATGGCATCCTAAAACTTGCGACATGTTAAAAACAATAATATCTTCACTTTTCTTATACGTTGAAAGATCAACCTCTAAAGTTAAATCAGAATCATTTACACTTCTTTGTCTATACATTTTACCTTATTCTTCGAAAAATAACGGCGGACGTCCATTTTGTGGTCTTGTTTTATCGCATACAAACAGAATCGGGAATGCAGGTCGGTGACAACACAACAGAATACAAACCTAGGCTATATGAGCCAAATGTTAACTTGGAAGGATCTAAAAATTATTTACTCTGGAGTTTAAGAATTCGGACAGAATTTGAGAATGAGTTTGGCTTTCCTCTTCAAGGTCTACAGCTGAAAGTATTGGACTTGAGACTCAAAAATTTTGAAAACGTTAATGCCTGTAATTCCCTACTAATGGCTAAAATACGGGATACAATTCCTTTGGAAACCTTCATGAAAGTTCCCTCTTCGAATGACCCAGATAATTTGTCTGGTATTGCGGTATGGCTTCATCTCAAGAGAAGATATTTACCTTCGGAGAAGTATTTCGAATTCTATAATAGCATCATTTCGGTCCTTAATGATCATAGCTTAAATGAGGAGTATAAAATTTTCATTATACTGCAGTATAACCCCGACCTATTTGATTTGTATGATTTTGATATTTGCAAAGAATTTGCATTTCATTCCAAAGATCCTACGGTGATCCATGTCTACGACATCTGTTGCAAATCAAGCACCCAATTCAGTTTTGAACAATTTGCCAGACAATTAGCCTTTGCAAAGAGGGTAATAGCTGACGTTGATGCTAAGATTTGCACTAAATGTGGTGGATTACATCATACTGTTGATGTATGCCCCAGCAATAATTGGTACCTTGGCGATACCGTGATCCTTCCACCAGCATTTGAGATATTTCATCCATTTCCTTCTCATTTCAAGGGCCATGACCTTGCAATAGAATAATCATACTCTATCTCATATGCTACCAACATGATACGAGAATGAAAAACTTCGAAACAGGCAAAAAGCTTTGTTCGAAATACACATCGAAAAGAACGAAGTCGATATCAGAAATTTTGATATTAATTATACCAAGAAATTTAAAAGGGGGGGAGATCCATTCTTAGGTTTAATATTGATATTTTTCATATACTGTTCACACTCACATCCATGTCTAGTTGAAGAGATAAAACAGGGGCCAAAGCATAACAGTAAATTTTCATATCTTTAGGATAATCTGGATTGACATGAGTGTTAACATGTTAAAAGGGGATAATAAATTAAATTTGGTGAAAAGACCTTGCACTGGATAACGAAATTCGGTATTATTATAAATACTACTATTTAATTGAAAACCGAGGCAATATATAACCAGCTACGAACAAGACTTCTAGCACAAAGGCTAAGGCACTCATCTGCATTTCTAGCTCGATCAGCCTCTCTTCAACTTTATCCTCCAACCCATAAACAGCAAGATATATATGTTATCCTTAGTCCAGGTAACTAAAAATCCTTGGATGCTTGGTTAACCCCTAAAGTATAGCTCCTTGTAATACACGTATTTATTACAACTAAAAGAGGCTTCCCGATGAGCCAAAACAAATAAAACAACAAAAAAACCAGCAAAACAATATACAGTTAATATTATTTATAACTACAACATTAGGCTCAAAACGTATTCTAGATTATTTCATAATGATATAAAGTTTTATTAATAGCAATCTCAAATTATGTACATATATATACAGATAATGTTAATTGGTGGAGGAAGCCTCAATACCCAAATCAACCAAGGACATGATCCCCTCTTTTCACCTATCCTGAAGGTAATTTTAATAGTTGCCATTTCGTTGTGAGTTGACGATATGATAAGTAAAATAATCGCCTTCAACAGGAATAAGGGTGAGGGCCATCAGGAATAGCACGAAACCAGACCCCGGTAATTCCTATCACAATGGTACTTCACAATCGGCTCGATAGGCACTATACGAAAACAAAAAAAAAAAAAAAAAAAAAAAAAAAAAAAAAAAAAA
>JAJMLF010000017.1:55709-73986 GCA_030569555.1 Yamadazyma oceani | reverse complement strand
TATCACCCATTATTTTACTACTTTCTGAATTGGTCAACATACTGGCTAACAGGAAAGCTATATACGTCCTTCTCACCGTCACCCTCACTTTGAAGGCCCCTGCTGATTACCCCCACCCCAAACTAGTAGAAGAAAACCGAGAAAGAGAAGAGCGAGTCAATGACAATATCCCACACAGGATAAATACTAACTGCTACGCAGGCTGAGTGTGACATGCTCTCTTCTAATGTATTAGTACAGGAGCAGTACCCTTTGTTATACAGACATTTAAAGTATCTTAAGAGTCTCTTCAGGAATAACTAAAAAGAATAGACTACAATTTCATGCCCCTAGTTACACATTCGCAGAGAGGTATACTACACTGTTTAAAAACCTTGGGGTAAACACATTATCGTAGCAGTACAATTGCAAGGTCGTCTTAGTGGCTTCGAATTGGCGATGGTATAAAGTAAGGAAATCGCTTTGAACACATAACAGGAGAAATATTCATCTCTTCTGCATCACGGGTTCACGTTTTCGATCAGCATATTATAGACATTGCCCCTTTCCATGTTGTGTTTTTAATGGCAGAGATAAATCGTCTCCAGGTATATGTAAATTCATAAACATGTTTATTTCATTAATTTCATTAAGGTGTTCATTAGCCTATTAGCCCTTAACCGACATGAACGTTCATACATCACTGGGCATAAGGCCCTTATCATATACATAGCTCAACGCCACGCAAGCGATAATCGTAAGATGAGTTCTGAGGCATCACTAGAATTTCTCGGATGGATATAGGCTCCTCTTGCACCACTTTCAATAGGAAACTCTTATAAGGCAACACTCATCAATCACACTAAATGGTGAAGAACATGTTCCCGAGTGTTGCAGGGAGCTTTTACACAAGCTATCTCATGAAACACTAATCAGTTTCTGACCAAACTTTGATACTGTAACAGCACCGTTGTTAGTACACATTCGAAGAATCACATAGTTCGTGCAGAGGAATACGTAATATGTATATAAAAGGATATCAGTCACGTTTATTAGCTAAGAATTAACTAGTCTTCACCTCGTTCGCCCTATTTTCAAGAGTGCAACATATACCGTATTTATACACCATTTAATAGACCTTTATCATAGGAGTACAATGGTGGCCGCTCAAACCAGTTACCACGTTCCAGATGGATTTAAGCTCTTCTTGAGTCATATTCAAAGTGCCGCTTTATTCTTGAGATCGCTTCATCTGCCCTGTAAACCAATGTTCATCATGGAGCCGACCAACGTACATTGTGACCAGAGAGACTGTCACCAGACCTCTTGTGAATAGAGGGGTGTGAGCGAGTGGTTTGTATTAGTTTCAATTTAGTTTAAAGCCTACATGGCGTTGCACATGGAGCTTTTATGAGGACGGATTCTTGGATCAAGCGGCCCATCCAAACGATTCTTGTAAATGACTGGCGAACAGTGCAGGATGCGTTTGAAAATAATCTAGATCCAAATTATCTTGTTATATCTTGTTGTACAAGTATGATAAAGTGGTCTATGTATGGCGCAGATAACGAGAATTCTAATTAGATGACTGGTGCTTAGTTTAACGTTCAATATAACTGAAAACCCAAATTGTCCTATGGCACTTTACCCTCAACGCAACTTGACCTCTTGTTGTGGAATGAGGGCATTAAAAACGATTTTAATCATTATTCAATTCAAGCCGCTCCAAAAGCTTATGTTCTTAAAGTGATCTCGAACATTGAATGCTTATGTAGGTCCCAAATAAAGTTTTATACAGCGAAGGCGAGGCTATATGACCTTCAAGTGTTCGGAATTAAAGGGGATACCACCTTGTTTCATTGGAGTACCAATGGGTTGTTCAATTATTATTTTCTTTTGTTGGAGTCTTGAAGATGACCCATGTTGTAAGTAGACCTTCAAAGTGTCAGGGATACATAAGGTGAAAAGAGTATCAGTATCAAACAGGTTTGTTTATTAAGAATTTATTCAAGTTATTTTCCTTAGCCACAGGTTTTAAGAGGAACATATCTCGTGTATTTTTACACCACTTGAATAAATTTTATCAGCAATGTTCAGGCATATCTACTCTAAAGTATGGTAATAGGTTCTTCATGCCCGTATCTAGCTTCTAGTTTGAACATATCTGCAGTTTGTATATTAGTGCTTACTCATGATTCTCTTGTTCCATGACATCGTATACCTATGTGTTTTGTTCTCTGGTGAACGCTTGAGTACTTCATTAATACCGAGCGGGAGCGAGTATGCTTCTAACACTTGTTCCAACGACTTCAGCTTCAGTGGTCGCAAGACTATAGGTTGCCTTCCTCCACTTCCAGCTGATGCAAATTTGATACAATACCCAGATACAGATTTGCGTCATTCTTCATTGAGAAACCTGCATCATAATATATCCACTGATGGTTTTATCTGAAATATGGAGGGCCCTAAATGTCTGGAGCCTATCAAGATCTGAGGTCCCCTTCAGGTGTTAAGTTCCATTAGTAAAAGTAGCAGCACGAAGTAGGGTTTAACTTCTGAAGCTTGATTTGTTACCTGGATTCCTTGGGTCCCTTTAAGCCCTAACAGTTCTTTTGGATACTTTTGTACTTGTGATCTAAAATGATCCTGCTTGGGGATCTGAGAGAACCTTGATATAGTGTGGTAAGCTATATCTGCAAGTAATTGGCAACAAGAGCTTTTCCTACTATACTCCGATATTCAGGGGCATTGCACACTGGAGAATTCTCATTAAAACTTGTTTGGACGAATGGATCAGACATGGTACTAACGCCCCCAAGCAGTAGAACCCTGTTCGTTTAATATGTTTTAGGTTCTTAAAGGGATAGAATGAATCAGGCTGTAAATCCTGGTAATTTCTTTGTGATTCCCAAATCAGTCATTTTAAATTTCTATGAAGGCTGAAAATGGTTTCTTTCGAATCATTACCAGTGATTAATAAGTCATCAACGTAAGGGCTGAGAATCATATTATCTTTCTTATATGAGGTCAGGCTCAGAGACTAATTGTTTGAATTCTGTGAGTAAGGAGGGTGATTATCACATTTGGTCATGTTAGTGAACTTTGTTTAAACTATATAAGCTCTTATTGAGTGTACACACTTTTCCAGGATTTTTCTAATCCATATATAGGTTTTTCTTCAGTGGTCCATTTGAGAAAAGCTGTAGTTAGATCCATCTGATGTACAATTCGGAATGTCGCCGCAGACATAGCCAATCACATTCTTGTATCTGATAAGCTTTCATGGTAATTAATTCCTTCTTCTTTTGTGTGCCCTTGAGAAACCAACCTAGCTTTTATGTCTACCGCCTTTTTAATAGCATATACCCATTCACTTCCAATGTTTTCCTTCTGGGGAACCTATTAATGTCCACGTTCCATTTTCATACTCTGAATTCATTTCTTTGTCAATTGCCTCTCTCCATGTCTAGATATTCTTTTCTCGTTCAAGGATGCACAATTTAAGACTGAATCAAGATGCTTTATTAAACGGCGTTTCTTCTTAGCTGGTTCATATTAACTTGGTTGTTGTTATCAAAATTACCTTGATCACGTGTCTGAAATCCATTTAACAGGTAAGTAACTTCTGCTTCACTTGTTCCTTCTTCTGAAGAAGATGTTTCTACTTCCAATAAAGTAATGTGTCCCTCTGTAGAAGGATAAATAAATCTACAATGAGTTGCAAATGATTCGAAATGATTTTTGCGGTTTATTCTAAAGGGCTGGTGATAGTTTAAAAGTAATAAACTTATCACCTGGATCTTATCACCTGGATGGTTTATAATCCTTTATAACTCGTTCCCCGATATTGGTAAACCCACCAAACAGAAACCTAGTCTTTTCGATAAATAATGCCAGTTCTAAAGGATGTAAAAAATAATGCCACTATAGATATCAAAGTCGATTAAAGGGCTAGTTTAATGTTATATTGGCTGTTATTTTGAAAACATTTAATCTTGAGAATTTGAATTAGAGATGTACAACATGCCTCTAATCTGTCATGATTTCTTTCAAGATAATTTGTTGGTTCTTAGTGACTAGAGTTTGCTACTTTGGTTGTGCTTACGGTGTGTTCGACTGGACAATAAGTTTCATCCATCCTCCTTGTACCTATTCCAAGAGACTCTCCTCATTTATAATCTAATTAATTAGTATGAGTTCATATAGGAATACCAGAACTTTTGCTAGAATAAAGGGGTATTTATACTTTACTTCATAAACGATATTACAGAAGTTGAAAATGCTTTGGTCAGCGACGGCTGAAACACCACTAAAAATATAGTACAGAGTACAGATAACTTAAAAGAGAGAAACCAACTGGAAATGTGGATTTCATATGAGCTTCGGTTTTTATAATTTTTGAAGAACCAAAGAAGATAAAAAATAAAAAATAATATTTGTTTGGAGTATTTTTTTTTCATCTGTTCTATTCTGCCAAATTTTGTCGATTTCACATTTCCTGATGGCTGCAAAAACGTTCTTGATTGCGAATGCAGCCATAAAATGCGTTGCCTACGCACAGTACAAAGTGGGTTTTACTCAACGACTTGTTAAGCACTCTACCTAAAGAAAGATCCATTCTACTTTGAGTAGGAATTATAGGTTCTACAAGTGTAATTCCTAAAATACTAAATTACTTTGGCACAATTCTTGTACATGATTCATCTCTAAGGAGTCAGTGGAATGTTATTTAAAGCTTCTACTAGTGGGTCAGGTAACTTAATACTGACTTGGTTTAAAGGCAAGTAAAGTAGACCAGATTCATAAGTTAAATTCGATACTGGTTGATCTTTATAGATAACAATATAGATTAAAACAATATTATAATAAAATAGTATAAAACTAAATTAGTTTTGGGTAATAATAAAATAATTTAAATCAAAAGGTGAACAATAATAATACCCTTCCCAAACTCGAGGATGGGGAAACCTCTGGGTATTTATAGTTTTCTTAAACTAGTAGATCCAGGAGATAACTACTCTTTCCTTACGAAATAAGACACACGCACAATCAGGAATTGCATCCAATTCGGGTTAGGTACAGATACCGCTTGGGTCGTGGAAGGACCGAGGTCTATGAGGTCTTCTTAGCATAGCATAAGGGTCCTTGTATGGAGAGTTACAATAATGAGTCATTCCAAGATTGGAAGACTTTCGATTTAGCTACTCCTACATAATATGAGATCAAATGTACAATCTGTTGAATTAGAAGACATGGAAGAGCAACAGGGATCACAGATACCCAGTAGATCTATAGGACAAGCGGAAAACGAGACAGAAGAACATGTTGATACCAATTCAACATTACCTAATGATAATAAGATTTATTATCCAGACCGAGGTATCAGAGCATACGTTGTAGTATTCGGCTCATTTTGTGGTTCCGTTACTTGTTTAGGAGTTGTTAATTCTGTAGGAGCACTTCAAGCTTACGTTTCGATACATCAATTAGAGCATTTGCCAACTCTGAGTATTTCATGGATTTTCTCCATATATCTATCATTAGCCTATGCTTTAGGATTGATTGCGGGACCAATACTCGACCATAAGGGTGCTAGAGGTCTTTTGTTGGCTGCAACTGCTTTGGTATTTGCCGGACTAATGGGCGCTGCTAACAGTACAAAAGTTTATCAATTTATATTGAGTTTTATAAGCTTGGGGATTGGCAATGGTGTTGGTCTTACCCCTGTAATTGGTGTTTTAAACCATTGGTTCTTGAATAAGAGAGGACTTGTTACAGGAATAGTTACCAGTGGTGGTTCGATTGGAGGCTTGTGCTTCCCCTTACTCTTAAGGTACATGTATGAAAGACAGGGATATATTTGGGCACTTCGTACCTTGGCATTAATTGCAGGAAGTTGTATGCTAATTGCATCAGTAACTGTTAAAGAGAGGTTCTACCGTGAAGGGACAAAAAAGGTTAGCACGGAACACTCTCCAGTTATAACCCGAAAAGAAAATGGTAGTGGTATTCAAGTAAACTTTCAGAAACTTTTAGTAAGGTTGGCTAACGTAACTAAAAAGCATAGAGATAGAACCTTCATACTTAATATTATCGGTGCTTTCTGTACTGAATTATCTTTAATTTTAATGGTGACTTATTATGCCACCTACGTCATAGCTCAAGGATATTCAGAATCCAGAAGTTATACTTTGTTGGCCATTTGGAATGCCTGTAGTGCTCCTGGAAGAGTACTACCCGGCTATATGTCTGACTATTTAGGTAAACACAATGTGCATATTTTTATGATATTGGGTGAAACTGTTTGCATCTTTGCTATCTGGCTAGCTTTTGGGCATGACCTCAAAGCCTTATATGCGTTTTCATGCATAGGTGGATTTTTCCAGGGCCTGATTTCCGGAATGATACCAGCATGTCTTGCCCAAATAAGTGCTGTCTCGGAATTTGGAGAAAGATATGGTCTCCTCAACTTTTTTTTAAGCTTTGGAAATCTAGTTGTGATCCCCATTGGGGCAGCTATAATCGGTGACGGAAGCCTTCACAGCTTTGACATGTTTGTGGTTTTAGTAGGATGTTTAATGGGCGTTGGGACGTTGTTTTATTATTTCTCACGTTTAAATATGGTTGGAAGTAGTCTTAAAGTCAGAATCTGAAGTATAACATTCGTGGTTAGTTGTTCGTATTAGCCTTTCTTGAGACCATTTATCAAGAAGAATGAACATACATTAGCCTTTAAGGCGTCGACCAAGTTCGTTTATCAGGGGTAGTGTGTTAGAATAATCCAGACAGGAGATTATGAATCCACTATTAAATATTGACAATATCATTTTACGCTGTAAGTGGTATAACAAATGAAAAAGAATACAATTCGTCTGATAATGTAACATTTATTTAATCTTATGTGTTGAATATAAAATATTATATAATACGAAAAAAATGAAAGAACTGAGTATAGAGATATTTGAAGAAGGGTAGAAATTCAACGGACCACAGGATTATTTTGTAACCATTTAACTTGATTTTTGATAAATTTGCACACTTCTACCATATCCTTCTTTTGAAAGTGAACGAATGGAATAGAGTCTTCACAAAGAATAGTCTCCATGTTTTTGAATTGCTCGTACTCAAAGTCCAAAGTTTTATCTTTGATATTTGGATCATCGTACGTTAAACCGCCGTAAATCCTATACTTAAGTCTAAATTCTGTCTCATCAAATAAATCTTCTCTTGACATAAGCAAAACAGGATCTAGTTTTGGATAGTTACAGTGGATAGTAAATAATCTACTTGAGACCTCTTCGAAATGTTCGTGCTTGATAGCATTAATGTTCTCAATTTGTTTATCTATCGGTAATAGTCTGTTGTCCTTAGACTTAGAGGGTTTTTCTAAAAACTCTTCAAATTTACTGAAGTCTATTAAAGCATCCTTTTGTCCCATGGATACGCCATGATACTTATCAGAATCGTCAGCGTATCCGAAAGTTCTAATAAACGCCTTAACTTGATAAAATTTCTCTTTGCAAACGACCGCAGCTGCAGGGAATGTATCCTTATCACCTTCACCTTGTTCACCCAACGAAAATAATTTATAGTATAATTTAGGTCCCAACATATTATAGTACATTGATAATAGTAATGCGCATGCATGGTCTCCTTTATTAATTAATAATTGGCCCGACTCAGTAGACAAGTTAGGAATGGTGCCCTCAAGATCGTGATAGGGAACTTGATTTTGTTCCAGTGCCTCGAGGTTATTTTTCTTGGGATCTTTCAAAGCCAATGGAAATCTGTTATACCTTACACGTTTGAAATCATTTACTTCAATACCAGCAATATCATAGAAAACAGGAGAGATAGTTCTTTCCCAATAGTCTGGCCATGTTATCATTCCATATTCTTTAAACAATTTACTTTGTAATAATTTATCAGGGTTCTGTATGACGACATTATCTGAATCTAACAAAAGAACATTCTGAAAACTTGAGACCATTAATGCTAAGGACTTTAATTGATAGCTAGCAATTCTAGATGACCACTTATACATGACTGCTGCACCCAAGACATCAGGCAATACTACACAAGCCGCATTCAACCTTGATAAATATTCAGTACACATTTCTTGTTCTCTAACAAAATCATCATGCTGTGGCATCACAATTTCTACTGGTAATGTAGATCCAGTTCTTCGTAACGCAACCAAAGATAAATATGACAACCAAGTGAATTTTCCTCCCCCAATCATTACGATACCACTAGAGCCCTCTTTATAAGTAGGGGAAGCAAGTTTGGTAGGTAACTTACTTTTGACTGAACTGTGTTTCAGTTTCAATTCTTCAATGATCTCTGGCAGAATTAAAGCCTTCGACAATAAAACTTCTTTAGTATTAGGGCCCTTAACTTGTAACTCTTTGTCGACATATTTAATGGCTTCATTTTCATCGATCCCTGTAAGATTCACGTTTCCTTTATCAAAGATATTGAAAATTTGTTCCCAAAATGAATGCCTTGGATCAGTTTGAACCTGTCCAACTATTGGTTTTGGGTTCTCTGAATCCTTGAAGATATATGGTTTGAATTTATCGGAAAAATAATTCGAAGCTTCATTCTGTCTATAATTATAATACGTTACTGTTGCTAATGTTGACAAGATAAGGCTCAATAGGACTACTCTTATTCTAATCCTCATCATGCGATTACTAAGTATCTATTTGTTTGACACCACCTGTTGCAAAATACACACGGTAACTCCTTGACTCGTTGTTTGCTCTGTGAAAATTAAAAACTGGACTGGACTTGGAGATAGAAGGAAATGGATATGATACACGAGAATCAATCTGTTCAGCACCCGTAAAATTTTCTACCTCAAAAAAGCCGCGTATTGGGGTGTCTGATACCGCAGAGCTCACGCAGATCTTACACATACTCAAATAATTGATGGGATGTCGTACAACGGCATCGGATTGAAAACCGCCAGAGGGTCAGGAACATCTGGGTATATAACCAAGAATTTAGGATCTCTTGGTGATAAGTTGGCGTACGAAGAGTCAAAATTAAAAAGGAAAACTGACTCTAAGAAGCGGGAATCAAACATAAATGATAAGCAGAAACAAATGATCAGGCACCAGCTACAAGCCAATCTAATTAACCATGATGATATGCGGCAGATTGAAAACAAGTGTATAGAATTTCAAGAGGAGTTAGAAGAACAGGACGAAGATCTGGACGTTATAAGCGAAAAGTTGAACAGGTTTAGACAGGCCCTAGTCGATAAGCATAAAGGAACAGACTCTAAGGAATACCACCGTAATGACACAGACCAAGATGAACAAAACCAGGACAATATCGAGGTCGAAAATCGAAAGAAGGCTTTGTCTGATTCAAGGGAGACTACAACAAAAGAACACTCAAAGGAATCAGGGAAGCGTTTCTCTTCAGATAGAAACCAGTACCAACTGGATCAACTGGACCATGTTCCTCCTTCTTCAAACACCGTATACAAATACACCCCTTTATACAAAAGGGACAACAGCAAGAGACATAGAACCGAGAGATGATATATGGTATTCCGAATGGTCCAATAAGGTGCTTTAACTTGGTCCATATTACCAATCCAGGTGCCACCATCACCGCTTCAGGTGAGGTTTCAGCTCTATCCGGGTTAATGGCATTCACGATCCCGTAGATAAGTTTTCATTGTGGCTTTTTGGACTACACTACACGGTCTTTGTTTAGCACTTTGCCCAAAAAGGGTTAGGAGCGGGACTTTGATGTAACAAATCCCGGTCTTGCGAGAACTTCTTGATACCGATATCAGGGCCTATAAAATAATCAGTTCCTAGTTTTTCTTCATCTTTATCTACCTCACGATAGAATGGCAATTAAGGTTACTAATACAGAAGCACAGAGACCAGAAGGAGGATTAAATTCCCCTGCATTTAGAAGCAATGGCTTAGTATTTACCTCAGGTAATACTGGAGTAGATTACAAAACCGGTGAAATGTCTGATTCTTTAGAGCAGCAGACCATCAGGGCGATTGAGAACTTGAAGCTAACATTAGCGGCTGCCAATTCAAGTATCGATAAGGTATTAAAGGTCTCGTTATTCATTGGTGATGAATCCTACGCAAGTACTGTCAATCCTATTTACTCCGAATATTTTAAGCACAAACCGGCTAGATCATGTATTGTTTGCAAGTTCCCCAATAACAAATTGAAAGTAGAATTAGAATGTGTTGCTGAAGAAAAGAGCAGCAAATTGTAGGTTGAGGAGAACTTGTACCCGTATGTACAAAAATATATATTTGTGAGATGAGAACAAATCTACTAAAAGCATATAATCATTTTATGATCTCACTGCGTCTCTTCCCCTGAATGCTTAGATTCAGAAGTAGCTTTTAAAACATCTCTGGAAATATCCTGTTCGAGATCCATTTCACGTGAGTCACTGGCGTTGCCAGTCTCCGCTGAGTCGACTTCGTCTTTCCCATCAATATCTTCGCTATATCCAGCCTCAACCGCCGAGTTAACACCAGTTTTATCTTGATCCTTTTCACCTAAATCTTGCTCACCTTTGATCAGACCTTCATTTAAGCTTCTTGATACAACATCTTCCTCCTCATCGTTTCGATTATCTTCTTCACGAGTATCACCAATGAATTCTGTTACGACTGCATCTTTATCATTAACTTCCTCACTATCAGACTTTGTACCTGCATCCCCAGAGACAGATGAAGTCATTTCTTCTTTCACTGAATTTGTTTCCGTTCCAATTAAGTTATCTTCACTAGTCATTTCTATCGAGGGCTTTTGGAATTCCATGCTCCATAAATGATGTTGTACAACCTGAAATTTAGGAGCTTTTTCAAGATTAACTGGAGTAGATAAGTTCTTCGGTAATCTTTTACCCCTTGGGCCCCTAGCTCTTCTAACAGGTTCCTGCCTTGAGACTTGAGCGTTATCCGTATTTCCAGCTTCTTCATTACCGTCTTCAACCTTATCATTATCATCAATTTCTTTGTCAACTGCAGAATTTGGGGCTAATTTTGAAGGGTCTACCATCCCAGGTAAAGCAAATCCCCTACCCATCATACCCTGCAAGTTTTGAGCAAATTTCATATGAGAAGAAGATAACTTATTGCGCTGTGATTGCGAGGAAGCCAGAGCTGACAGCGATCCCGGTTCATCATTTACATTTGCTTGTTCCAGTTGATTTCCAGATATTTTCTTGGGAGAAGGTTCAGACTCCGACCCTTGTGGTTTATTAAGCATTTCCTGAAATGCTGCAATTTTTGAAGAAAGTTTTTTAGGCTTTGGTGGAGGTGCTTTTGGTTTGTCAGATTGCTTAGCAGCTTGGTCAAGTTTATCATCAGATTTCTTAGCAGAGTTATCGTTTGTTTCCGAAGGACTTAGGGATCCAGCAGGTAACGAACTTACGGAGGAAGTAGAAGACCTTGATGGCCGAGAGGGTATAGAAGGAGCAGGAGCGGTAACGTTTACATTAGATTCCGTTGAAGACATAGCTTCTTTCTCTGCTTCATTCTTTACCACTGAATCAGTTGTTTCAACGTTCTCAGTACTTGCTTTCTTTATCGGGCGCTTGGGGATCAGGGGTAATCCACTACTGTTATCATCACCATCAGTTTCTTTTGCACTCATATTCTCCGGCTCTATTGAAGACTTCAGCAATCTCGAAGCCACGTTTGGTCTCTGTGGAATAATTGGCATAACTGGTGATTCAACAGAGTTTGGTTCATCAATGTGCTGACCATTATCCTTCAGTTCCAGATCGCATGTATCATCTTCCTTTGCTTCAGTGTCACCGATTTCCTTCGGAGTGACTTCCTTCAGAACTTCTTGCTCCCTGTCTTCTACTTCATCTTCTTCTCGTGGATCCTTTTCTTGCAGAACAGTTTCCTGATCATCATTGAAACTAGATACTTCGGTTCCATTTGAATGGTCATTGTCTAAATCATCCTTGAACGATATCTTGGTGCTAGAGTTTCCAGGAGTCTTGTCTCCATCGTCCTCCTCTTCATCATCGCCGTGACCGTCTTCATTATCGATAGAACCATCAGAAGCATTATCATTATCATCGTTATCCTTGACAGAGTGAATTTGGTTAAGTTCCTCAAGAACCAGTCCTTCCTCCTTGTTCTGTTCTTTAGGGATATCAATGTCTTCCTTCATCAGATCGCTGGTATTCTTTTTATCGGGAGAAGTAGAATTTCCTTCATTGAGTGGTAATTCAGATACAGGCAAATCACCGGACTTGCTTTTCGGTCTAGGAGGAATTACAGGTGATCCTTCTTTCTCGAAATCACTAGTATTTGATTTAGGTGGTCGTTTAGGAATTACAGGAGCATTATCTGGACCAGGACTAGAAACAGAATTATCCAGGTCAGCAGAACCTTCAGCTTTCTTCCTTTCAGGCCTTTTGGGGACAATTGGCTGCAGCATTTACTATATTAACAAACTTAATCCACACAATAATAGCCTTTGGTGGTAGTTGTGTTGTGTATTTACATGGAGAAAGTCGCGATTGAAGTATGGCAGGACTAGCCGGAGAAGGGAAGGAGAGAGACAGGGAGAATGAATTCAGCCACAAGTGACAACTACATATGAAATCATACACACAGGAGAATGTATTATATCTCCGTATATAACTAGATACATCTATAATTAAGAGTAGTTTAATCTAAAAATATCATTAAACACATAATAAGAATTACCATCAGGGATCAAATGAAATACTTGAGAGTAACGTTGAGCATTTTGTTCTTCATCAATCAATAATTCCCCGGTAACCATTACCAAGATATCACCACTAGGAGAAGCAGGTTGAGCATCTAAAGTAGAAACTCTGTGAGTGACTTTTTGGAATGGTAATGAAATCAATTTTTCCAAGATATCTTTAGTACCTTGTAATTGAGAGGTTTCGAATGTTAACATCGATTGATCTCTATACAAGTTCCCCAATTGTGTTCTGTCATTATCAAATTGTTGATAGTAGAAGTTACAGAATTCAGTTGCCACAGTGTTGAAATCGACTACATTGGGATCCTGTTAGTACTTGATGTCTCCAGAACTTATTATAACCACATAAGATGCCACATTGGTCGCTCAAAATCCACCAGAAAACTATTTGATAGCAGTATCTCATAGTTTCTGTGAGCTATTGGCTGCTAACGCTGATACATACCGGACATTGTAGGAGTAAGTAAAGCTTAGATGGTAATTTATCTAGTCCAATGATGAACATTCTCAAATTCTGCGCGAGAAAAAAATTCAACTCTATCTAGTGCTGGAAACTACTACCACTTGTCGGTCGATGGATGTGCTCCTTCACAAAATAGCAGAGCAATCACGCGAAAGGGCGATTGAAAGTCGTGGTAATTATCAGACCAATCCTACAACAGGAATTAACTTATAAATATATATTTGGTATATACTATTCCTACATCAATTGGGAATAATCTTTCAAGATCCCCTTCATGTGGGTATTAGTAATCTTACCTCTTCTGACTTTCTTTTGTTTCTTTTCTTCTTTCTTAGGTCTACGATTTACGACGTTAGGATCGGCTCCAGTAGGTTTCAAACTTTGATCAACCAATGCTTGATATAAATCATCCTTTTCGGGAAGTTTGATTTGGAACCAGAGTTTCTGATATTCTTCATCTATCAAATTCAAATCCCCCCCAAAATTAGCCCACACTAATCGTGGTGCATTTTCCTTCTTAGTTCTTAACACTAAAATTTTATGTTCTTGCTCTAACTCGTTGATTGATTGCAAGTAGTTAGACCAACCATCTTTTAGTTCTTTTACAGGGATACCTTTAAATGTGGGCTGTGATCTCAAGAAGTTCAACAAATCTTCACTTGATCTGATATTATGTAAACTAACGTATTCTAATGTATTCTTAGTCTTATCATATTTAATTCTATCAATTTCCTTTAATAATGGTAATAAAGTCTGAGTGATATCAAAAGTTAAGTAGTTCTGTAGGTCACTGACTTTCACTGGTTTGTCGTTCTGTTTAATATATTCCACAGCTAAATGCAATTGGGTAGATAAATGCGTTCCTCCTCCATTCCTATTCATGGTCCGTTGTCTTTTAATAGCATCATTAACAGTATCATTTCGTCTCTTGTTAGGTGACCTATCAAGATGGTCTTGACCATTTTTAGCCCCATTGCTTGTGTCAACATTGGAACCCTTTTCGTCTGTTAATGATGATTCTGTTTGTTGCTTGTTGTTTGGTTGGGTGTTGATGGCAGTCCGGGGCATAGAGACAGAAGGCCCGCTTCTGATCTTGCTCTTAAATGCAGATAACTGTGAGGACAAGTCTGACATAACTGTATGCTGGTAGAGTGTACGCTAGAAATGGCCAATAGGTCCGCAAGTCGTCACTGGTCACAATCAACTGGCACTGTCGCGGCAGACTCGCTCTATAAAAAGCTCAATGGAGACAAAAAAAATTTTTTTTGTTACTACGGGATGTTTTAAATTTATGGGTTACCAGTACGTTTTATATTCAAGACGCTAATAGATAATTCATTGGTTGAATATCCCAGATTGATAACTATATTTTCCATTAGGGAAGAAGTCAGTTTTAAAACCATCGCTGTTGGAGGTCGCTATTCGTTAGCTGATTCATGAAATGGTGATGACCTGATAACTGATACATTTTGTAGCACTCTGTAGACTACAGTAGAACCTCAATGCTCAAGCGGACTTTTTCTATTACTCTATAAACCCTAAGTTTTACTTAAGAGATGTGGTACAAAAATATGAAATCAAAGGTAGGAATACAGCACGCCCCTACACAATAACAATATCGGTAGATGTTGAAAGTGAGGTTCGTGCAGGGAAGATCATGTTACTAATGACAACTTGAATGAAATCAAGCAATAGAAAAAAGCAATAACTTATAAAACAAACATCATGGCCATGAATAAGTTATGAGATAATTCAAATCTCCTTAAATAATAAAAAAAAATAGCAATGAAGAATAAATTGGAAGCACCAGTGAATAGAATTGAAAACAAAAGGAAAACGTAGGACCTAACTCAGTGCAAATAGTTTTCAGCGATTCTACCTCTTCTAATCCGGTCATTTCTCAAACGACGTTCAAAATCAGTAAGAAGGTCATCATTCAAAATATCAACCACCAAATTGAACCCATCTTGGCTATTCAAATCAATTGACTTAGCCCAGGTTAAATCCTTGTACATTCCTGAGTTGGTCAAATCAATTACTAACCGCCTAGCCATGAACTGGGAGGTTAGGTCACGATTTAAGTAAGTAGGAATTAAGAACCGTGATAAGAAGTTCTTCACCAAGGTTTTGTTTAACCAGATCATTGATGACAAGTTTAAATAGCTGAAATCAATATTATATTTGTGGAGTTTATTTATTGAGTCTAGGATGGCTTTCTCATTCAACCTGGTTAGGAACTTTGGATTTATTGACTTTAGGTTAAGATCACTTAAATACAACTTTCCATCAGAGTTCTTGAGGCAATTATCTTTGGGGAGCGGTGATAATAAAGAATTATACTTCCAAACAGGTTTGTGATTACGATCACCACTTGGGGGGTTAGCAGAAGATGAGTGGATGGAGTGAGCCGATGACCTAGTAGATAACAAGGAATAACTATCTTCATTTGTAGAATCATCCATATGGAAATTGTAGATGGATTGAGAATCATCAATGTTATTCAAGGTCATCAACAAATCTTTCGAAAAGTTATTAGTAACATCAAAGGTTAAAAATTTGTAGGTAAAGTTGTGATTAATCTCGTAGTCCATGGAAAGGGATAAGCCTCCCAAATTAATAGATACTAAATTGGGACATAAATTGATCAAATGTAAAATATATCCAATAGGAATATCTTTAGTATCTGAGTAATTTAATAAGAACTTATTCATAGGCGGATGTGATGATTTGGGTCTATCACTCAGTAATCTTCTGGAATTTAAAGCGTAAGTATGATTTTGATTAAGAAGATATCTGCCATGAGAATGGGAACTATAGCTAGCACCGGCGCTATGATGACGATGGTGATTACTTTGATTACTTTTCGATCTTTTAATCTTTAAAAATGAAAAATTCAACCGCTTTTTATTATTAGAATTCATGGAGTTAAGACTTACCTGGGACTGAGAATAATTAGAATTAACCCTGCTTAAATTGTTAACATATAATGGATTTTTCATAAATTTCCAATCTCTCCAACCAGCCCTAATTTTAGATTCATCTAATTCAGATTCCAATTCAGAATCAATAGAAGACCTTGAATGAACTGGTGATGGGTTATTGTAAGCCACCAATTGATTGTTATTATTGGGTCTAAGGTTGTTTTGAAGGACATCAATTTGCTCATCATCAGGAGCTTGCTCTTGTTCCAGCTCTTCCTGTTCTTTTAACAACTCATGGTTACAAGGCTTAATACCGGATAAGTCAATGGATTTCACCAAATAACCCAACTTCGGATTGAGCCTCAAAATGGAAATGAATTGAGCAAATCTATAACTTGAAGAAAACAGTAAATCACTATACAAAAACTGTTTCAGAAGCTTATAAAAATGCTTATTTAATAACACTAGTGATTTCAAATCTTCAGAGGAGAGAAAGAACATCACATGATATTGAATCTCAATAGGTAAACTGACAAAATCAATCTTTACCCTAGTAGCCTTAATGCTAGCATTAGTACTAGAATTGCCGTGAACTGAACCATTCAAATTTGAGCAACTAAAGTTAAAGCTGGAACTAGAATTGGAATTACCATTACCCCCATTAGACGAAGAAACAGAACCAGAATTGGAAATCTTAGAAATCCTCTTGTTCACATCATTTAGCAAAGACTTATACTTCATCTTAAAAGCATTGCTGGAGGTTTGCTGTTTAAGCTTTAGATGATTTAACCGAAGGTTATTTAACTCATTCTGACTGATAGGGATTAAAGAATGTAATTGATAATCATATCTAGCATTAGGGTTTAATAGGGAACGATAAGGAGGAAGATGATTATGATAATCTGCCTTATTAGTCTGAATCATTAACAACCCAAGCACACACTAACCAGTCACACACAAAAAGATACACAAGGAACACAGACAGTAAGCACACGGATAGCTGATTATTAAGAGAAATAAAAGAGTAGTCTCTTAGAATAGACCCCGAATTAAATAAACCAAATAGTTAGATTGTGGGTTCTATTGCCTGAATCACAAGTAGTTTTAAGCAACAGTAAGATCAAGTGATTTAACTGATAAGAGTTGAATAGGGGTGTTCTGTGAGTATGGGCGTGGCTCACTCAAATCATGGGGTGGCACAGTTACTGATGTGAATAGGGGGCTTAACAATAGCTGCTGGGCTTAACAATAGCTGCTTTGTTGTTGTAGTAAGCCAGAACCGATAAGCCTCTAGAAATACTTGATAGGGGTTTCATGTGGTACGGCTTTCAAATGAGTAGGCAATTGGTGCAAGAGATTGTAAATGGTTGTTGGTAGTCAATTTGATAGCTTAGCATCCTTTCACATTTAAATTTCATCGATGATTTATCTCAGGTATATTTGGCCCCACTGGTATTCTATTCAATGGCTTGAGGGTGCTTGATCAAGACTTTTAAATTAAAAGGTTCCACTTCTAACCTGCTTAGTATTCTTGTAGATATAAGTTGATGTCGGGTGCGATATTACATAATGCTGGATTACATAAGCATACAAGGGACACACAAATTGACCGGTTGCAGTGACAGCGTTGTGTGATAGAGCCCGGAAAGGTGGATGGTATAAACGGGACGGGTAATTACTTAACGGGTACTCCCTTTTAATTAACATAAATCTACATCAGCCAATCCTAGCAGACTAAACAACCAAAGCAGCTGGCCACCCAATACGGTGCCTTATATTTCGAGCAAATCATAAAATAACTCAAATATTTTCCAATTGACTAGTGGCGATGGCTGCAGCTATGAAGGACTTTGTTGGGTTGTTTATCAGGTTTGTTAGGCACATGACCCACTTGCTGCTTCTCAATGCCTTCTGTGACAGATGACCTTAACCATGCGTTTTTTGCAGCTTCGCTTGATGTATGTTTAAAATTCGGTAATTTACACTCGGAGACTTCCACTCTACTGGGGATTACTGCTCCTATATATACTTCATGCCCATTTATTGTGAGTAGATTCTTATCCACGCTCTTTGATCGACTACGACATTAGCTTCTTCATAGTCGGTACCGTATGTAAGGGATCGCTTGAAGAAGTCGGTCTTAGGAAAAAAAAAAAAAAAA
>JAJMLF010000017.1:0-55609 GCA_030569555.1 Yamadazyma oceani | reverse complement strand
AAGGTAGCGGTGCATATCGTCTTGTTGCATAGAGTACCTAGCCTACAGGTTAAAGCAACTGATAACCATGGAAGAAACTAGTATGTGTAATGCGCATGCCACATCCTTCGTATATGAGAAAGGCGGGCATTACGTCTGCGCCTGCGCATATGTCTGTTATATCCGAAGGATCATGCATTTCCCACATCCGTGATTCTAGACCTAATTTGCTATTAATAGACCCCCTAGGACTCTCCCTGGTCTTTTCAATATCCCCTCTCTTCTTCTGCTACACTCATAGATATTATTCTTGCAACGTCTTCTCCTTTAAACAACTCCTATTCCCCAAGGGGTAAATTCTATTGTAGAAGTTTTTAATTGCACCAGTTGCTGCTACTATATAATATATTGCAGTATATACTAGATTCTTAAACCTTAATCAGGCAATAAGAATTTATTTAGACGTATAAGTTGAGACAGGTATATCATATAGTGGTAAAGCAAGATGTCAAACAAGCTTACCCCATCATACCACGGTTATGTTGGTTCCACCAAGGATGCCTTATTGATTATTCAGAGTATCATCAACAAACAATTGAATTTGATTCCTAGAAGGCCCCATGAACGGGAACGTAATGAATTAATCCAAAGTGGAAATGTATTTATCTTTGTTGAAGAACATAGTGGAATTAAAAGATGGACTGATGGGATTAGTTGGTCTCCTTCGAGGATTCTTGGAAGATTTTTGGTGTATAGAGAATTGGATAAGGCTAATTTGAATAATAGTGATGTTGATCAAAAGAAAAAGAAAAGAAAGATGTCCCTTAGTACCGAAGATATCGAGAGAAGTACTTCTTCAACTCATTCCCATCAACATGGGTTCAAGGATCAAGGTTTGATAAAGAAAACTTTGTCTATCAACACCAGTTCAAGAGAATTGAATTTATTGAACAAGGATGAACGTCAGACCATCCATTTAATTAGTTATTACAATGCCAATGATGTGTTAAATGGGAAATTATTAAGACCATCAGAGCTGGACTTGAAGCATGTTCCAATCAACAATTACTTATGGAATGCCATCAAAGAAAGTAACTTAGGTGGAAAGATTCCTATTGAAGACGAGGCTTATTATTTCTTGGATAACAATTATCAATTACAGAATATGTCTTTATTAAACAATCAAAGTTCCCATTTACAACATCCTCACCATCCTCATCAGAGACCACTAAATTCGTCTCATGCTTTGAGTCACCAGCTTCCAGGTCAATATCCTATGAGTTCAGGATCTAGTGCTGCTTCTTCTAACAGCAATACCACATCTAATTCTTCGAATTCAAATGCTACTACAAATACCACTTCCACTCCTACTCACATGATGTATAATAAGAGTAATTTCATGTTGCCATTGCCTTCAAATTATGATTACTACAATATCAACTTGAATCAAAAGTATGATACTAACGAAGATATATCATTCATCAATCCATTCACTTCTAACACAACCAATCCATTCACTCCTAACACAGCCAATTTTAATTTATCGTCAAACTTAAACACTTTTTACCATGATCAATTTCAAACACCACAAACTCAACCACATCAACAGCAACAGCAACAACAGCAGCCACATAGTCATAGTCAACTCCAATTACAACAACCACACCAATCTCAACAAGTGCCTCCTCAACATTCCCAATCAGTCAGTTCAGCACCTTCACAATCATCGTCAATCTCCACCATGGGCTCTGTAAGTAATGGTAACCCTTCCCATCACCAACAACATCTTCAATACTATCCGTTCCCACAGTACTTGCATCAGGAATATCCTACAAACAAGAAACCTAAGTGGAATGAAGAGGTTCATGCTTCTCATCTTCATCCAATAGAGGACCATAATTACATTGCTTACAACACGTAAGGACTTTGGTTTTGATAGGCTTGCTGGTAAGGTTTATCTTTAGAACTGGTAGGAAGCACAAGTTTGCTTTAGGCTAGCGTTTGTAATACTATTGTATATTATATTGGCACATTTGTAATTAATTTTTCCGTAGAGGTGATGGTAGCTTGATGTTTAAAGTTTTAGGGTTAGAGTTTTTAAGTATTTAATAGTGTTTAGCTATAAATCTGATAATGAAGGACATAATATACGTTTAAGGTACCTTAATTAACATTTAATCTTCATCATAATCAACCTTAAGAAAGTATGAAGAGGCTGCAAAAAAACTCGAAGTCAAACTTTTTCTTAAGAGAGGAGAGAAACAAAGCAAACACCAATAAAACAACAAAAATAATAGCCACTCAGAAAGAAGAGGCAAAGCCCAAAAGCGGGGGAGTTGTGTTGGGATAGTGTTGCCGTAATCATTGGAATAACGGCTCGGATCGGGATTATAATTCCTGCATCAGCAGGTCTGGGAATAATATCAAGCAGAAGAAACCTCAAAGGCAACCAAAATGTTTCCAGAAGAGTTACTAACCAATGCCGTTGCGTATGGAATGGTTTCAACTGCAACTTCTACATATACGGCACATGGAATGATGATCAGGAACATCAGGCTGAAATTAAAAGGTAGACTTGTGGTGGGATGATGTTGGACCAGCACATTCTCTTATCCTTCATTTTGCGTCCCTCATCTGCCGGATTTGTATATTTTCACCTTTGAATTAACAAAGCAATGGCATCAATTATAGCAATCGGCTACGGGCCTTGTTTCGGTTGACTTCGTTTAGCCGAACATGTAAATAAGGTTGATTGGGCCGTTTATTCGCTTGTGCCTACCTAGGCTTTAACCAAGTTTGAAGTAATTGGGTACGGTCCCACATATGCATTGTTCCAATGTGGTGCATGCAAATTAGTTTATGTGTAAATGTTGCGCCCTACATAACCAATCGTAATTGACCAAACTACGTAACTAAAGGCGTCTTTTGACGTAAATGCATCGAATACGCATGTTGGATAAAAAAGGAGTCCTCGGATAGAATTATATACAGGAAGACCAGCTGGTCTCACCTCTAAGCATACCAATGTCCTGTAATTTTTTGCGTCAAGGTCAATATATCGGTGCGTCGGTAATATGGGATATGCACCTGACGCATAATTGACTGGAAAAACTATTTCACGATACCTCAAAGTAGTTGCCCTGCAACAAAGGTATATGTCGGACAGTCTGCCACCGAAGCCATTGTTCTTGGCTCCACGCATTACAACAGAGTTTAGGCTAGGCTTAACGAAGTCAATATAGTCCCAAACTTTTTGTTCATATATTAGAATTAAATGTATGGCTATTAGCTACTAGTGCTCCTATATGTATGTCTAATTTTCCGATTGATTAAGTTTCCAATTCAATAAAGGAGATAATTGACCTACCGGTTCATTATTGTTGATAAATGAATGATTAATCAATTCGTTAGTGCTGGCTCTATACCGCACGTCAACACATAAACAAATAGATAAGAACTTCTTTATTGAGTTGGATAATGTTTCTGGTTTCTTCAATTTAGGGGTTCCATTGGTAGCGATCAAATATAAGGCTTTCAAAGGTTCTTCATTTAAATATGGTGGTTCACCTTCTATCATTTCGATAGTCATAATTCCTAATGACCAAACATCTACCTTTTCATCATATTCTTTCTGTTTCACTACTTCTGGTGCCATCCAGTAAGGAGTTCCTACCATTGTAGCTCTTTTATTTCTTTGATCAGTCAATTTAGCACAGAACCCAAAATCTGTAATCTTGACATTACCTTTTAAATCCAATAAAACATTATCACTTTTAATATCTCGATGAATAATATGCTTTAGATGTAAATGTTGTAACCCTTTTAAAGTTTCCCTACAAATTATGCTAATTTGTAATTCACTCAATTTGAAGTCATTATTATCAATGATTTCTGTTAAAGATCCTCCTTCCATGTATTCCATAATTACCCATAAATCATTATCATGTCTTAAGTATGAATCTAAGAAATTAACAATATTTTTATGCTGACTATCTTTCATAACCAAAATTTCATTAATGATCAACTCTTTTCTTGGCTGAATATTTAAATCCATCTGTTTAATGGCTACTTTCTTATTATCAATCACCAGCTCAGCAAGGTATACTGATCCACTAGCCCCTTGTCCTGCTTTTTCTATAATCTTGAATAAGGGAGTTGGATCATTACTGTTAACCACTGTCTTTAATTTGGCAATGATCTGGAGTTCATTCAACCGTTCCTTTTCTCTCTTTATTTGTTTAGGGGTCTTTGGTTGTGGTGCTGTAGTATTAGCACTAGCACCTTCATTAGGTCCTCTCACAGCTCCACTATTACCCATTGCACCAGCATTAGCAGTGGTCTTAGGAGCCATGTTATTTAAAGCCTTAGAAGATTTCTCTTTCTTGATTAACAAAGGTTGAATAGGTTCTTCATGTTTCGCTTGTAACGGCCTTGGCTGATTCAATGGTTTAGTTGGGTAAGGTGGTTGTTTAGCAGGAGCTTGTCCCGGTTGACCATTGTAGCCATGCTCACCAGCAGGAAGTTGTTGTTGTGGTTGTTGCCTGATACCATCCTTAGCAACATATTGAGACTGCTGAGGTTGATGAGATTGTTGATAAGGGCCTTGTGGATGTCCTTGTTGAGCAGGAGGCTGTTTGATACCAAAAGGTTTAAGTCCTTTACCCGGCACAGTTGGTGGGTTTTGCTTAGGCACAGCAGCAGTTGGAGTATTAATCCCAATAGGTTTTGCTTTAGGGGGTGGAGGAGCTCTTCTAATTGGTACTAGATCATCTCTACTACTAGAATTTGAATCCTTGGAATTATTTAATAGATTATTCAATGGGGAAACGTTGTTATTTATTGCATTGGAACCAGGAGCAGTAGGAGGTAAATGAGTTGATGAAGAAGCAGCAGAACTAGAAACAGAAGTAGAAGTGGATTGTGGACCAGAACCAAGACTTGAGCTGATAGCATTAGAAGAATTATTCTTTGAAAGATGATAAGGAACTGGAGGTTTAGGAGCTACTCTTGAAGGTTTATAATTCTTTGGAGGTTGAGTTAGATTGGAAAAATTTTGCATAGGTTGTGAAATTTGACCTTGTTGTGATGGAGATTGTAATTGAGATTGAGCATTATTACCATTTGGATTATTAATATCCGAATAAAACTCCAAAACTTCAATTACTGCCACGGGATCTTTCTTCCAATCCTCATTAGTAATCTTGGAATGTTGTAATAAGCTTTTCCAAGTATCTGGTAATCCTGTAAAATTCCCAGAAGCAGGATCAAAACCCACATGAACTTTATGAGTAAAATTTATAGGATTTGATACTTGAGTAGATAAAGAATCATATGATTGAAACTGGCTACCAGAGCTAGAATGAAAATTAGAAGTGGAATTGGATCCACCAGAAGATGAAGAAGGATAATGATGGGACACAGAATTTGAACTGGAAGAAGTGTTCTGATTATTAATGTTAATATAAGGACATTTAGTAGAAAATGCGTCTAACCAATCCAAGTAATCATTATGATGTTTGATGGAAATTGAAATGGATTTGTTGTTATTATTCTTTGGAATAATTTCAAAACTGTATGAGTTCTTATTGTATCCATTATTATTCTTCAACACTATGGAGCTAATAAGATTTAACGGGAATGAAAGATCTGGTTGTTGATTCTTGGTCACCTCAGACTTATAGAAATTCAAAGTCTTATCGTAGATAACCATATACCGCTTATTCCATCGAAATGATGTGAATATTCCATCATCTTTTATATGAACCCACCCTGCTTGTCTTTTATTAGAATTAAGATTCAATTTAATATCATTGTCTGATCTAGATCCCACGGGAGAACTCACCCCATCACTATAGTCGGACGTTAAATTGGATCCTGGTGGAGGTGGGGCTTTCCTATGATGTTTAATATCCGAAGTATAAATAGTAGTCATGGTTGGACTTTACAATTAATAAGGAATTTTGTAAAGGAAGTCGGTATCAATATCGTCAAAAAGTTGTCTGAGAAACACCCCAAATCACAAGCAATTATCAACAGCAACACGGGAGACAAAACGTAACACAAATGAGCACCCTAAGAATTGTAACCTACCGTCTTTAAAAACTTCTATTCCTTATGACTAATGTTGGTTTAGTCGATGTTTAATGTGTATGTGTGCTATAGGTATTTCTCCTGTCGTGGGCTTTTTCCTTTCCAAGGCGCGGTCGTGCAGGATACCAAAAGTTTTTTTTTTGATGAAACGCGTGTGGCAGGGGAAATGGAAGGATGGAGGAGGAGAGGAGGCTTACATAAGAAAACGGTATTTAAAAGGGAATCTTTTGTATTGTCCGCTATTTATTTAATTTACAAGTTATTAAGAAATTGGGCAGTTAGGGTCGTTAGTTAGTGTAGTTGAACTAGTCTTTAAAAATCATTAAACATATCTCTATAAGGATCAGAAACCCCCGAGATCCCATAATCTAAATCTTTATCTTCAGGATATCGATCAAATTGGGAAGTATCACCAACACCAGAAGTTATAGGAGGTTCATAAGGAGTTTCAATATCTCTTGATAATAGTCTTTCCCAAATCACTTCTTTAAACCAAGGATGATTTTTGACATCATCACTACCATTTTGTAAATTACCCAATCTTAATGTTAAATCTTTTACAATTAATTTTTGTAATAAGTCTAATATATCTGGTGGTAAATAATCAGGATAAGTTATAGTACCATTTAAAATATTTTCATAAGTTTTCATAGGAGTTGGATCATAAAATGGAGTATATCCAGTCAACATTTCAAATATTAATATTCCAAATGACCACCAATCTACCGATTTATTATAAGGCTTTGTAGCCACCACTTCAGGGGCTATATAATCTGGAGTCCCACACAATGTATAGGTGACATCAATTACTTCTTTAGCAAATCCAAAATCGGTCAATTTTATGTGACCATTTTTATCCAATAAGATATTTTCGGGTTTCAAGTCTCTATAGATTATATCCAATTTATGCAAATATTCTATAGCTAAGAATACTTCTGCTGCATAAAATTTAGCTACTGGTATTGGAAACCGTTGTGATTTCCTTAACAATGAAAATAATTCTCCTCCTTCAATATAATCCATAATCATAAATAAATTATGACAGTCTTGAAATGTCCCCCACATCCTTATTATAAAAGGGTGATGAGCCAATTTTAACATTCTTCGTTCGTCGTTTGTATGTTCCACTTGTTTCATATTGACCACTCGTTCCTTTTTTAATGTCTTCATGGCATAAAATCTTCCATTATGTATAGACCGAGATAAATGAACTCTCCCAAAACTTCCCGTCCCCAAAGTCCGTAAGATTTGGAAATCATTCAATGTATATTTACCCTTGGTGGTGGTATCTTTATCAATATGTTTGCTTACCTTCTTAGTCAAACTGTTACTTTCACTATCATTTTCTCCTTCATAACTCGAGCCTTCGCTTGCATTGGTAGTAATATCATTCTTGATGGTGGTACTACTAGCCACCTTATTGATTTGTCCGTCTTGTTGTTCTCCTTGAGCCGTCTCTATTCCTGTATTGTCAGACATACTGCAGTCATTCATCCTACTATCATTCCCTTCAGAGGGTCCTGTCAGGCCAGGGTAATTTCTAATGTCGGTGTTATCTATCATGTCGGTGCTAGCTCTCATTCCCGTGTCCTCCATGTTGGTCCATATATCACCTGAAAGTCTCGATACTGAAATACCTTTCCTATTAGGTGCTTTGTGGGTCCTCCTTTAAAACTTTTCCACTTAAAATTTTTTTATTGCGCACTATGATGACTTTTTTTAGCAATCAGAATCTCATAGTGCTCAAGGACTTACAAGCAGAGGGTCAGAGAGTATCACTTGGAGAACTCTTGACGGTATTAGAGGAGTGTTTTATAATGGGGCTGATACTACGGCATGGGTTGTTTCTCTTTAAAAAAATGCACAGTGGCTTTTATTTATTAGAGTTTAGAGGTGCAGATACTCACGTGACAAGTCATGTGCTGTGTGATAACACCAGATCTGATAAGGGAACACATTAAGGCAGCCAAAGTGGTACAGCCTAGGTAGTGGTGCAGCCGGGTACAGCCTGGGACAGCCTGGGACAGCCTGGCAGTGCCATAGTAGTTGAGCCATGCAACAGCCCATGGCTGGTTTATCTGACCCAGTAATCATCCTCTTCCTCGCTCTCCTCTTCGCTGGATTCTATATCGATTCGGTCATCAATAAACTCCCCTGGATTGTCCACTGCCCCCGTGTCGACGTCGATGAAATCGTCTGAATCATATCCAAACCCTTCACCACCACGGTTGACGTCCCGTGGTTGCGAGATTGGTTGTGGCTGTGTTTGTGGCTGAGGTTGTGGTTCTGTTTGTGTTTGGAACCCAGATTGAATTTGACGTTGTAAGTCATACGGCAATGGCATCTCTGTGTGGACCAATGGGTCTAATGTGACCTTGTTTGTCTTCTTGTTGCTATTATCACTGGATTCTTTAGCTTCAGAAGGAGACAAAATCAAATCAAATTGATAGATTACCGTTTTAATTTTTTCGATCAAGTCATTTATGATGAAGTTGTCGTAATCTTTATTCAAATCTAATATCAATTGATGACTTAACTGGTGTAATACGGGCAAGAAACCAAACTTGTTGAGGTAGTTAGCTCTTTTATAGTGATTTGAAAGATTTTTAAGCCGAACAGTTGATCCCGAATTAACGGTTTCATCTTCAGTTGACACATTTTCCTCTGCTTCTTGTGAACCTTGAACCTGTGGAAGAGCTGTTTGGGGTTTATTAATAGAATCAAATAGTTTAATATTGAACAGGTTATTTTGCCAAGTCAAATTTATTAAGATCCAGATGATTGATAACTTTATCGAGTTCAAATTATTAGTAACCAGTACTTTATGGGATTTGGACAATTTGTAATTTTTAGGTGACAATTTTAAAAAATTCAACCAGATCTTTAATAACAGTTTATTCAAGTTGATGGACGGATTTGAAAGGAATTTATGATTCTCAATATAATTAATCGATAAGATCAAACTTGGATATTCATTGTGAATCAACAAGTTAATTAAATTCTTATTGGAGAATTTGGTGAGACTTGGGTTGAAAATAGATAAATTAGTTATGTTAAGGATCAAGAACCTGTCCCAATTAATATTCAAATTCTCCGTGATAAATATAGATAAGCTCTGGTTAAAATAATTTGAATTAGAGGATAAGTTTCTTAATATATCAAAACTGATTAGTTTTTGCCCCAATTTCAAGTTATGGATTTCTTGAATCTGGCTTGGTTCTAAATCAATCTTTAAATCATTGACAGTACTTTGGTAGTTTAAATATGGCAAGAACAATGACAAATGGAAGTAACTGTTCACCAATTTGATTTTATTGTCCTCATTTTCATTATACATAAGATTTTTAATGACCTGAAGGACTATAAGATTTAATTGTTCCCCATCAACTGTATTTTGATTCGGCTTATTGTTGGCACAGATTAATAAAATATTCTTGAAGAAATCATCATTGTAAATCAAATTGTATCTGAATGAGGAAAAATCTAAGATTAAATTAGCCATTATGCTCAATATGATCAATTTATTGTTAAAATGATTGGACAAGTTTAATACTTCTATGATTTTTAAGATATCAATTAAGTTATCAACAATTTTACAATCAATGAAAAAGGTTCTCAATAACGTAATAGATCTCGACAATGATCTGATCAAACATAGAGCATTTGTGAAAATAGGGCTATTCAATGTTGATACAAGTTGATTAATATGGGATCGGGATGATGAACCCTTAGGATCTTTTTTGAGGAAGTGGACTAGCTTTATCAAGTGATGTTTGTAATACTTTACTAATTTATGGAGGAGGATTTTAAAGTCAAAGTTATAATTAACTAGATTGATTCTGAATTCTTCATTATTACTAGTCAATAGACTTAATAGCTCTAACACATCGTTGATATTTGCCTGATGAAATTCTTGCAAGGAAAAGTTGTGGATACTTGTGCTCAAATAATTAATTAGTTTAGCATCAACCTTTAATTTAATCAACTCATTGATCAATGAAAAGTCTTGATTAATCAACTGACTCAAGAGCCTGAAAGAATTGATAGAGTAATGATTAAACTCTATCAAATCAATCAACTTATGTAGGTAGAGACTCTGGTTACTGAAAAGATTCAATAAATTAATAACATTCAATGTCAACAATTTATTATCGACTTTAATCAATGATTCCAAGGAATGAACCGTCGAGGAAGTCAAAGTTATTTGGCTTTTGCTGATAAAGTCTTTGTTCAAAATATAATTCAAGTTCAAGATTAGCTTATAGATGAGCTTAATAGATGGCTGTTGGTTGATGTTGGTGGTAGGAGTCGTAGTTAACTCCAAGTCTAATCTCTTGAGTAACTGCTGAATTATTATCAATTCATTCTGGGTACTTATTACACCAGGCACCAAATCCAAAGCGCTTATCAACAATTCATATTCATTCAACTGTAAAAGCACCATGACATTTTTGAAAATCACCTCCTCTTCGTTGCCTGAAATATCTTTGTGGCATTGATGGCCACTTTTGGCCACTGATAGCAAATTGAGCAATTCTATCACCAAAAGCATTAATTGAGGATCATAACTCCGAGTAACAATCAATTCCTTAACAAGGACACCAAAGCTTTCTACCAACCCGTGCCTTAATCGTAACAATTCATTTCCAAAAGCTCCAGTGGTCTCTTCCTTGAACTTGAGCAAATACTTCATAATGGTCAATTCATTGACTATATTGCTGGGAGCTAGACAGTCCAGTTGGATTCGGGAAATGATATCAGCCTCAAAGGATTCATCATGCAAAAGTTGATACTTTAAGTCCGTGTTACCAATAAGTTCTATCCGTAAGGTGCTGATATCATTCATTATTGGTATCATCAAAAAGAAGGGTTTGGTGATGTTGAGTCGCAAAAAGGTGCTCGGGGCGGGAGCCAGGCTGTGGGTCCCTGAATGGCGGTACCCCGGACGGGGAATGGTGGTACCCCGGACCAGAGGTGGTGCGAGCGACGGTGCTATGGCTATCTTTAAAACAGTATATATTCGAAAAGGACAGTGGTTATAAGACCTCTACACTTCTACCTCTAACGCTACACTTCTACAACTAGCACTATACTTCTGCAACTACCACTACACCCTTGCCCGGCCCCCTTCATTCCTTCACCCTCACCCTAAATCCTGAGTCTCCAGTACTTCTGTGCCTCCTTAGCAGGTGTACCTTTCTTGATATCATTGGCTACATTGGTGTCAGCATCTACTCTTTTAGGCACATAATCAGCCAATTGCTCCACTAAGGTGGCTGGGAAGGTAACCACCCCATTTCTATCCCCCATAACTACATCATCAGGGTTAATGACCCTGGTGATATTGGCCAGATCCCCATATTTGGGAGAAGGTAATACCACCTCAAGAGGTACATTGATTCCCACAACCTTCACGTAAGGAGTAGGAGCCGTCGAACCAACTCCATAGGACCATACTGGATAATCCAAGGCTTCATGTTCCTGTAAGTCTCTGATTCTCCCCAAGATAACTGACCCCTTAGCCTGTAAGTAGTGAGCTCTGGTAGACATCAACCCTCCATAAAGAGCGTTGTTCACTTTGGTATATGGAGCATTGACCATCTGTAAGTCTGGAGATAATCCAATCATCAAAACCTTGTCTTTTGGTAAGTTGTCAATGTAACTGTGATTGACTTCCGGTCTGGGATCATCTTTAGCAGCATATAATACCGTATACACAGATCCGATTATCACGGAATTGATACTGGATTGTAAGGCCAAATTTGGAAGATATCCTCCGTCCTTATACCCCAACTTAACAAGACCATCAGAGATATCACAGATGCCGTAGTTGACTAATTTGTTCATGATAGCTCAATTGTAAAAGTATTGAAGAGAGAAAAGAATGTGAAAAATTACCCCGGAAAAACTTCGGTCATTGGCAAAATGAGGTGAATGAGATGAAAGATGAACGAGCTGAATTCTGATTGACTATGGGAGGGATGGCTTATATTCATAGATATATACAAGATATGTGCCCACCGCTGCTATACCGTGGCTGCTAGTGCTATGAGTACTATACCATAGCTGCTAAGGACCTGGCTGCTAAATACCATGGCTGCTAAATACCATGGCTGCTAAATACCATGGCTGCTAAATGCATGAAGCACGATGTACTGCTGATAAGAGTATCAAGCAGTTCAATGTTCAAGCAGCAATTTTCTTTTAGTCGTTCTTTTAATCTTCAAGTGATAGCCTCTTTCTTAAACGTTCATTGTCTTGACCTGATTCTTCATCTCTCTGTCTGACAGACTCTTCACTATTGATTTGCTCAAATGGGTTCCTTCCTTTATCATCTCGTTTGATCTCTTGATCCATTAAAGTCTTACCTTCGGTTCTGGGCTCATGGTTTATTTCTCCTTCCTTCTTATCACTCTTGAATTCCTTATAGGTATTAGCTACCTTGAACCGATTTAACCAGGCCAAGTCCTGCTTTGTCATGTTATAATCCTTTAGAATCTGATCCACAGAGTACCTGGTGTCATTTAACTCCAACAAGATGGTGGTCAAGATCTTGGAATCTATTATGGTATCAGTAGAATTTGGATCGGTGGTCTTATCTTTAACTGATTGTTCCAATCGTTTACGGTTTTGTAATTGTGTGATAGCGTCAGAATCCAACCTAACTTGATTATTTTCGGTGGTGACAGACCTTCCTAGTTGGTTGAACATCTTAATGAAATCAGAATCTTGTGATGGAGCTGATTGATCTGTCGATGGTGGTGGTCCTTGCGGATCAAACCCATCTTTTCCTGGTGGTGTTCCTGGCACTGATGACTGGAAAGTTGTTGGCTGGTGTGCCCTGCCTCCGGTGTATGCACCCGTAGTTTCTTGGGGCGATTCTGTTTGTGCACTGGCTTGTGGTGGTGTTTGTGGTTGTTGCAGTTGTGGTGACGTCTCAGAATCATGGGACATATTCATAGCATCCTGCTGGTATTTAAGCTTCAAGGAGTCCTTGGGAAGCTGGTTGACATTGGTCCTGTGGACAGACGAGTTCTTAGCTAGCTTGTCAAGCTTTCTGGTGGTAGAGACCTTGTTACCCATTGTGATGGTGGTAGTGATAGCTGATGATTACTTTGCAAACTTGCGATGATCAGTGCGGGAAAATTACCTACAAAGTAGTTAGCAGAGACAAAAAGACTAGAAGATGCTGGAGATACCACCAGCCAGAGACACCACTAGCGACTTCCGGGGAGCCAAAGTATCACCAGAGAACACGTATAACTCAATAGTACTAATAGAAGTGTTTTTGGTAAATCTGTAGAGGGTAAAACCAACGTTGAACTGCATGCTAATTTACTGTCTATAACCAATTGATATACACATATTTCTACTTCTTCTCCTTTTTTTCCTTTTTTTCCTTCTTATCTTTCTTCTCTTTTTTGTCCTTCTTGGATTTCTTCAGTTTGGATTCCTGGTGAGGGGATTCAGGGTCGTTATTGGCGGTGATATCGTTAGTGGAGGTGATGGTTTCATTCATGTCATTATCATCGTGGTAGTCAGCAGCAGAGTATCCCGTAGGAAAGTGTCTCATCTTTAATCCTGTAACCTTAGGAACATCAGATCTAGCGACCTTTACTTTGTTGATATCATATGTGGGTAATTTTATGGATTCTTTGATGGTTAACAATTGATTTATTCCCTTATCACTAGAGACATACTTACCATCCCGATTTATGAATAGCTTATACTTATTCAAATCATTAGTGTTGTTAGACTGGACTATATCATAGGCTTTGTTGTCTTGTTTAATGGTCTGTGACACTTTTTGGAGGGAATTTATAGACAATGACTTGGGATATTTGATCAAGAATATGGACTTATTCGGTTTAGAAATCTTCTTGTGAACCTTAGAATGTTTGGGTTCTAGTGGTTTGTAATGTTTAGGAGGCTGGTATTGGTATGACTCGGAGTCTGAGTCTGAATCCAAGTCCAGGGTGTTGATATACTGGTTTGACTTCACGGACATTGGTGGTTGTGATGCTTGAGTTACCTAAAATTTTTCAATGCGATGAGCGAGCACCCTGGGGAACCAGAAATGGTTCTGCAAACGGAACAGAGATGCCACCCACCAGGTTGTGTGGGGCATGAGAAGAGCATATAGGGTCATAATAAGCAGTGCATTACAGCAGTAACATCACAGGTGTCACAGCCTGCTTTGGAACCTCCTGGAAGTTGATCACAACCGTATAGGATGGGATTGGCTTGGACTTGGCCAGGGTTGCAGTGGATTTGGCAAGCACTTGGATGAGATCCTGCAGTTCATCTCGTAAACATAGATGTATAGCCCAGTATGGTCTATTGTCCAGGGGTGACATCCCTGGACAGCAGGGCAATGCTTCAGGCACCAGGAATGGATGGGTTGCAGAAATGCACCGCTTACATAAGCGTTGAATTACATGCAGTATAAATATCCCAACCCGTAGCAGTTGCAACTAAAACCCACCTTATTCAACCAACGTCCCCATGGCATTCTCAATCCCAGATATGGGGATTGCAGCCTCGATATTCCTAGGGCTCTATGTGCCGTATAACCTTATCTCTAATTACATTGTCTTGAAACGGAAAAGTATAAAGCTGGTGTACGGACTTTTATGGTTCTATGGCATTGTTAGAATTGGAGGTCAGATAAGTGGAGTAGGATTTGCCATTCAAGGGTATGTTCACTATGAATGGTTAATAGTATACATTGTTTTGACGGTTGAAGGGTATTTCTTATTGGTGCTAGCTTCGTTTTATATGTTGATACACGTACAGGAGATTCAAGGGGGAGTATCCGCATATACGGTTCCTGTATTCGGGGAGACCACCATAACGAGGAATTCATTCATAAACAGAAGGGCTAAAAGTGTATTGGAACCGTCATTGAAGTCATTGGTTCACTATGGCCTTATTATAGCCAATGCACTTTTGGTGGCAGGCAGTGCAATGCTAACCGGTAAATCAGATGAAGAATTGGCAGCTGACCCTACCACTACATTGGCTAGTAAAATCATCCGGACATTTGGCCAGGCCATGTTTCTAGGGTTGACGGTAGCAACATCATTCTTAACGGTTTACAACAGAGTAAGGTACCGGTTGAAATCGGCCACTATGAATGTGTTAATTATCATCATACCATTCCTATGGGTTAGAGGGATTTTTGGAGTCATGTCCATCTTTATTGATAAAATGAATTACCTTGTAACCTCCAATTATACTAGTGGAGCCAATCACCAGCAATTGACCATTTACGAGTATACCCTAAGTACCACAATGGAGTTTATCACTGCAGCGTTCCTACTCAATACCTACTGGTTTAAGGACTCCTCGGCGGCACGGAAATCTCTTCTAGGCAAGTCGCCGTAGTTTGACAGCACCGGCCGTAGTTTGACAGCCCGGTGCGGCTGCAGGACGGGTTTGACAAGCTTACATAAGCGTCGTGGAGCCATCCCATGGACATGTTAGCTAAGCGTCATGGACTGAACCAGAAGATATTAGCTAAGCGTCTTGGACCTATGCCATGATGATGTATAAAAGCAGCCAGTATTCCTCAAAACTTAAATACAAACTTTAGTTTAAAATATACAATCAATCATGGGATTTGAAATTAAAGATCTTGGTGATGCTGCTTCCACCTATTTAGGATTACTTGTGCTATTCAATGTGGCCACCCACTATGTCTTGTTTAAGATGAAATCAATTAAACATGTCTATATGGCAATATGGTTTTATGGAATGGTTAGAATGGGGGGTCAAGTTTGTGGGGTAGTATTTGCAATTAAAGGATATGGACATTATGAATGGTTAATTGCTTATATTGTGTTATCAGTGGAAGGATATTTCCTGTTGGTATTGGCTTCGGTGTACATTGTGATACGTCAGGAGAACACGTTTTTGGGATCATCAGTCTTGGAATACCCATTGAATAAAAAAAAGAAGACCAAATTAACCATGACCCCAAGGAGATTGGTCCGTTATTTGATGATAGTTGCAAATGCCCTCTTGGTGGCTGGTAGCGTTTTGCTTTCTGGAATGACCGTGGAAGAAATTGCAAATAATCCAAGCCAAGTTAATACCAGTAAAGTGTTAAGAACTATTGGACAGGCCATCTTTCTTTCCATTACCGTTGCAATCACCGGCTATACTATTTACCAAGTTGCTACCAAAACATTGGTAACTCCAGCCATGTGGGTTTTGATTGCAGCAGCTCCATTCTTATGGGTTAGAGGGGTGTATGGAATTTTATCCATCTTCATTGATCTGATGAATTATCTTGTACTTACAAACTACTTAACTGCCGATGCCTATCGGAAAATGACCATCTTTGAATATGTCTTGGGTACCACTATGGAGTTTGTTGCCGCTGTGCTTTTACTCTACACCTTTAAGTACAGGAATCGGAACCTGGCTGTCCTGGATAGTGAATCCAACGATCTTGAAAAGGCTCTGACTCCATGAGATAATTGGTTGGTTTAATGGTTATAGAGGTTTATAAACAGCAATACACACGACAATTTAAGCTTTCTTATTTTTTAAAGTACATAAGCTAAGCCTGATCATATTTATTGATCATCTGTCAAAGCGGGCGATCTTCCATCTAAGATCCCGTCACCACCAGGGCACTGTCGCCGGGTGCGAGGGGACGCAACCGCGCGGCTGGTGAACAATACAGACATCGCCAGTTTGGCTTATGTAATCGTCATTGAGATACGATCCCGTCAAGGTTTACGAAACACCCACTATAAAGCCAGCCCTGGCTGCACCTAAAGTCAAAATGGAACAAAAATAAAAGGATGGGATTTGAAATTAAAGATCTAGGTGCTGCTGCTGCCACATATTTAGGATTATTTGTAATATACAATGTGGCCACTCACTATGTAATGTTCAAAATGAAATCATTTAAGCATGTTTATACCACGTTATGGTTCTATGGGGTTCTTCGAATTGGTGGTCAAATCAGTGGATTAGGGTTTGCTATTGAGGGATACGTGCATTATCAATGGTTAATTGCCTATATAGTGTTAACAGTAGAAGGGTATTTCATGTTGGTGTTGGCCTCTATGTACATTTTAATTCAGCAAGAGACGATCCATTTTGGAGAATCATTGATGAAATCACCAATTTTTGAACATAAAAAGGGCAAACCACCCATCAGTTCTCAGTCGTTGGTTCATTATTTGTTGATAATCGCAAATGCCTTGTTGGTGGCTGGTAGTGCCATACTTTCTGGAATGACTGCTGAAGAACTAGCAACTGAATCAAGCAAAGTCAATACCAGTAAAGTGTTAAGAACTATTGGACAGGCCATGTTTCTTGCCATGACTGTTGCAATCACCCTATATACTGCTCATAGATTTACTGCTAAAAAGCTAAGATCGCAAACCATGGGATTTTTGCTTGCAGCAGCTCCATTCTTATGGGTCAGAGGTATTTATGGGATCTTGGCCATCTATGTGGATGAGATGAATTATAATGTAATTACAAACTACTTTAGTGCTGAAGCTCATCAGAAATTAACTATCTTTGAATATGTTTTGAGTACTACTATGGAGTTTATTGCTGCTGTGCTTTTACTTTGTACCTATATGTACAGAAACAGGGAACTGGATGTTATAGATAGCGATTCCAACGATCTTGAAAAGGTCCTGACTCCATGAGTCTATATTTAGCAGATATTTAGTTTTGGTTGGTTTACTGCACTGGCGTAATAATATACATTGATATTTAACATTTTCGTGTAATGGCTGAGGAGTTGCAGCACTGGTACGGCTGTGCCTATAACTATGACCGATTTTGTTCCCCTTTTTAATTGTAATGGTCACTTTTTCTCAGTTACGAGATATACCAAGAAAATGTCATTTCTAAAACATATATAGAACCTGAATGCTTGTGGGAGATTTTCAAAATCAAGGGCTTAGATGCAACCTTTGAGAACTATATGGATGAATATCCCAAATCTTTCAAAGCCATAGAGGCTTTGCTATGGAGTGGAGTGGCTTTTGTAATTGTAGACTTTATTTTAATATGTGTGGTCATATCCTTTGTCGTAAAGAAATTTAAGGGCCATCCAGTTAGGACTTTGGCACTCCTAGCGGTGGCTATCTTAATAGCTGCAAATCCCATAATTGCAGTCATTTTTGGGGTGAGAATTTCTAGCGAAGCTACTGTGTCCCTAGGCTACTTGACTGATATTGCAGCCAGTTATTATGTGCTTAGACACCAACACACCATACTTCTACAAATGATGTTCCTCTACACATTGAGGGACCAATACCTTAACCCACAAAACTTCACCATTATGAGGAGACCTTCGGTGTTTAGCTTCATCCTCAAAATTTCCTTCAAGGGCCTTGTTCAATTTCTTTTATTTGCAACCGAAGGGTTTATCATTGCTGCTGGAGTTTTGATCAAGTTATTTCCAGATTATATTACTTGGAATCATTTTAATTTCTCTCCTCCATTTTTACCCCGGTTTACTTTTAATTCTCCTGCTGATGAAGAGGCTTATAGGGTTGCGTTAGTGTACTCCCATTCAGCCAACCTGGTGGTTATACTTGATACATTAGCCAACGGGGTTTTGACTTTCAACCACGTGGTGTTGTTTTTGTTGTTGGTAGTGGCCTATCTGAGGTATAAATCTAGAGTTTTGATAATCTGTGGAGCCAATGTGCTACCAATGGCAGTGTATCCAATCATATGTATGGTGGCCAATTACATCCCCAAGTTTCAAATTCTATTGACATTTTTATGTTATTATACCACCCCAGTAGCATATGAAATCCTGTTTAAATTCTTTTTAGATTGGCTTGTAACCACAATGGCCATGGCCAATTACTGGGATAATGATACTTAATTATACTCCATATATTTTAACTGACAATATTCAACAAATATTACCAATATACATATATATATATAAATATATACATTCTATAACCAAAGGAATAAATAAGTCCTACAACCTAGTTGTAAAAAAACAATATCTTTCATAAGTCATCCATTATGGAGCTTATAAATGAACACCAGGAGGACAGTTTAATGCTCCTTTAATCTTACCATAGATAGTGAATTGTAAGGAAGTTAAGGTACCAACCATAACCAATCTAGTTGGTAAACCAGCGAATGAACCTCTAACACCTAATTGACCAGCTAATTGAGCTAATAAACCAATGGTAGATTGACCAGGAGCTTTCTTGGTTTTGTTAACTTTAGATAATAAAGTATCAGCTGGTTGAGAAACAATAGCAGCAGCACAACCAGCGATAATACCAGCACCTAAATCAATACCAGTTAAAGCAGAAGTAGATAATTCAGCTTTTGGAGTTGGAACAAAGGAGAAAATGGCTTCAGCAGCTCTTTCAAATACTAAAAATTTAGCAATATTATAAGGAATTTGTTTAAATAAAATTGGAGTGAAACCATTGTAGAAAGAACCTAATCCTTCTTCTTTTAAGATTCTAGAGAATCCTCCAACTAAACCATTGGCAAAACTTGGTTGAGAAACTAATCTAATTCTGGTAGCTTCTAATGGACATAAAGCAATATCAGCGAAAAATTCGGCTAAAGCAGATGATCCAATAAAGATAATATCTTTATATTGTTTAGAGGTTTCTAAACCTAAGTATTCAATAAAGTTCTTTTTGAATAATTCGTAACCTCCGAATTTAAAAGCACCTTGAAGAGAGTACCCTAAAACAGTTGGTCCTAACCCAGTTAATAAAGCACCAACTCCTTCAGTACTAACAACTTTTCTGAATGATCCAACCATACCGGTGTTATACACGGCTGGTTCTAATTGAATTCTAGTTTTAACCACATCAATTGGGGTCATAGAACCGTGGGTGGCACCACATCCAATGGCTCCGGCTAATGCAAATTTGGCGTAATCAGTAGGGGTGTAGTTTGGTAATCCAGACATCTTTGAAACTATAAAATGTATCGATAGAAGAAACAAAAAAAATTTTTTTTTTTTCGGTTTTGTCGACACTCGGGACGATATTTAAATGTTCCACGAGCAACAGAAAAAGAAAAGTTTCCGAGTGAGCGACCAATGAGAGTTGAGAACCAGTGTCCATAGCTAATACTGATCTAAATAGGCTCATAGAGCTATATGGAGAATCAAATAAGCTATGATGCATCAGGTCATATATGACAGTATATATACCAAATTTGGTGGGATTTTGGTGGGGTTAAGGTGAAATAATTAAAGGGTTTATCACGGTTGCAATTCAAGATAATCAGTTAGAGTTGAGATTAGATTTTTCGAATGGGTGCAAATTCCTAAACGTTCCGGGACGAGAACCGTGGAGAGCGAGCAGCAGAAAGGGCATCATAGGGTGCAAAAGGGCATCATATACACTGGGTATAGTTGATGGCCATACGGTAAACTCCCCTACGCTGTGTGGTTTTGTTTTACATGTATTATGTCAAGACCAATGGTCTACCGTTTTGTGTTGTTCCTGTTAGTGTACTCTACTTATACTGTATTAGTCAACACTTTAAGATTATCTAATGCCATAGACTCTCCTTTTAATGTTACCATGGTCTCGTCTTTATCAAAACTACTACTCAATATCAATTCATCAATCTTGATGGTCAAGTGATACACCTGGTCCAATTGGATTTGGTTATAACTAACTTGAATTGATTTGGATGCTACTAATTGATTAAATGTCTCTGATCTTTGGTGTAATTCTTGTTTGTTGATACCTTCTTGGTAATTGTCTATCAATGCTGTAGTCAAGGGTTTATCGGATATGAACTGCTTAATAGCATTAACTTTGGCTATTGATTCTTTATTGTTAGTGCCTGTATACTCTCCTAATATTTGCTTCTCTCCATCACTCTTGGATATAGTTAGTTTCACTGCATATGGATCCTTTTCTAGTTGATTGAATTCCAGCATTATTGATAAATCCTTAATTAAAAACTCAAATTGATTTTGAATCAATTCAGGGCTATTCCCTTGCAAGTTGAACCCATCTTCAACTTTTGGTAAGATCCACTTGTAGATCTTATAAATCCATATTTTGAGTTTTACTCGACTATACTCATAACTCAATCCTCCAATATAACTCAAAAATATTTCACCAATTATCCTTAATTTATCCGAGATTGCAATTCTATTGGAAAGTTTGAATTTGAAGTTATCTTTCAAATTATAAATTAAACTAAGTTTGAATAAAATATTTTCATCCATTAGCTGATGGACAAGAATAATCATATCTTCATGATACATCTTAGGATATTTCTGCATCAAGATCTCTAATAATAATCCTTGTAAGGTGATTCTACCTCGTATTATTAATTTGGAATTATCATAGTTGGTAATGTCCTGTAAATTCTCCATTGCTGTCAATGGATCCATGAATGAACTATGAAGAAATGTCCTCTTGAACAATTTCTCATCCTTTATAGGTAACAAGTCCGGTAACCTTATATCTTCTGAGCTTTGCTTTATGCTATTAGGATCATCCATTTCCCTCAATTCTTTTACATCGGTATCAATTTCCAATTTATTAGAGTCTTGGTTCCGATGGTATTCTAGTAAATAGTTCAATAAATCCTCCGAATCTTTGGTTTCTTTGTTCAGTTTCAAATGGATCAATGTCAACATCTTTAAAAATGGTAGTTCGTCCATTTCAAACAATTGTTTGAACTTGATTCCGATTTTTACCTGAGGAGTGTTCAAGATTTGCTTTAATTTTTCAATTAAAAATTGGTCTTGTCCAGCATCGTTGCCTGTAGTACCTCGATTTATTATTTGAATTAGGTCATTAAACTGTCCAACGTCTGGAGTCCGCTTAAGTAGCTGCATTATGGCTGCTTGTAGCTGGCCAAGGGAGCCTCTGGCATGATGTAAGTCATCATTCCACGTCACCAAGTCCTTGTTCATATTAGAGTTAGAGTATGATGAAAGCAGTTTTCTTGCTCGCCAGGTTTACCGTCGAGATGTTGCGCACCCGGGGCACGCGACTGTGGACCCAGCGTCGACCTACACTGGCACTGCGTAGTACCAGTGATACCACCAACACCTACAACACAACCAACCCTTACAAATGAGTTTTTTTATTATAGTACATACTAATTTTGTTGCATATAAGCAGTTAATTCTTCATCTAAATCCTCAGCGGATTTCTTTGGCTTTTTAGGCTTTCTGGCTGGGGGAGCTCCATAAGGACTATATCCTCTGGGTCCTCTACCTCTAGGTCCACCTCTTGGTCCATATGGGCCTGCTCTATGTCCTCTAGGTCCATTGGATCCCCTTGGACCTTTAGGGCCCCTGGGGCCTCTGGGACCGGTGCCAATTCTGTCCTTCAAATCTCTAGGATCTTCCACTACCAAGATCTTTCCCATGGCTTTTTTACCATTGAATTTGCTTATGGCTTGATGGTTTAATTGGAGGTGGTTCTCTGCAAAGCATCCATAGGCGACAGAAGAATTGCTTTCATTAAACTTAACAAACTTAACCGGGCCCAACTGGGATAATAACTCCGTCAAGTCGTCTTCAGTTAATTCATCATGGATGTTTTTAATTCTAATCACTGGATTGGACTCTGCCAATTCTATGATTTCTGGAGGAACCTAAAGGAGTTAGTATTTGACTATCCTGTGGGATAATTGATGTCGACATGGTGTGGAAGGCTCTACGTACCTCTTTGGTTGAAGGTTTGTGGATTATTTCATCCAATGATTGTTCCATTTGGTGGTTTATAAGTGAAGAATATAGTTCCTTGCGCGGGGCATTTGTGGTGGTGAGTTGGTGCCCAAGTTGGGCGCGGTGGTGCCCTGGTTAGTACGCCCATTGGCACCGGGTGGTTCTACATGGTCTATATCTCAAATCAATTTATATTAAACATCTAAGTACTCTTCTTCGATTGAGGAGTGAAATCTTTGGTATGATCAAATTTAAATCCTACAATCTTATCAGTAGGGTCTCTAACGAAAGATTTTCGTAAAAAGTCTAACAGGACTAAATTGGGCCAGTTCACAAACTGATAGCTGTTAGTCAACACATAATTCATTGACTTGTACTGGAATAACAAGCAAAGACCAATGGTTAATAAATTTTTATAATTGAAAACAGAACCTCTTGGATAAAATACCAATGATAATAAGATCAAAACTGAAGTTGTTAATAAGTATGGGAGTAATTGAATATACATAGGTCTGTAGTCAATAAATGGATTACTGATAGATTCAAATGGTTTAAAGTGTCCTAAAAAGAGATCAAAAGAATCTTGACGTTTCCCGTCATTCAAATTGTTGTTATAGTACCTGACAATTGAATTAGTAAGATCATTTAAAGATCCTTTAATAGTTCTCTTACCTAATCTAGTAAAATCAGTTTTCAACGCTGGGGTTGAACTATAGGATTTCGATACCAAATCAGCATTATCAGCCCAGAAATTTTGAAAGATAAAGTTAAAAGCTGGATCAACTTGCTTCCAAGGAATTAAGTAGTTTAAATATCCTAAGGTACTCAAATTCTTCTGTAAAACCCATCTAGAAAACATCGATTGGACCACGTTAGTCCGGTCTAAACAATCCATACAATTAGTTCTGATGATTTTTTTCTGTTGATTAATTACTTTTTGGTTAGTTAAATCATAGGCAAAATAGTTATCATCACTGAATCCTAATCCATTGATGGTATTGATTAACTTGTTAACATTTTCAAACTTCATATTTCTACATTCATGATGGAAATCAAAATAAATATAATGAACCAAAGGTTTAATGTTTGAAGGTAAACTTTCAACGATCGATTCAAATCCAGCCTTTACCGGTAACTCATATCCTTTATTATTAACTAAATTAACGCAATAGATTTCCCCATAGTTATCAATGGACTTGGTGAAATGTTTAACAGTAGCATCAATAGATTTCTTATTGGACACCACCAAATTAGGTTTATATCTTAAATTATTGATTTCACTCCAATAAATAGGTACAGACCCTCTTATTTGGAGGAAACTTAACAACCGGTCATTGGTAATAACAATTTGTTCAGTTTCATTAAAATTAGCTACATTACCATTTTCATCAATTCCTCTTCTAAAGTATCTGGTCCCTACTCTCAAGTTAGATTTCCTAGTTAACAAGATATAGTTGAAACGGAAATGACTATTTCCACTAAAATTGATGATTTTACTCTTAAAGTATCCATTGATAATAGGAGTGACAAAAAAAGTAGGAATATTATAATCTTGGGTCATAGCATCACAAATATACTTATTCCACCAAAACTCATCTGTGGCACTACTTTCACCAGTAAATTGAGCCTGAAAGTTCTTTGTTAAATTAACCTGATTATCTACACTAAAGTAAAACTCATTCTTCTCCAAATGCTCCTTTATGAGTCCAATATATTCCAATTCTTCTGAGGAATTAGCAGTGCTTCTTTTATTAATGGGTAAAATTTTATAACCAACAACCTTAGCCACAGAACTATTATTGATATCACCTTCCACATGATATTCATCACACAAAATTACATAACTGTTGACCTTCAACCGAATAATTCCCATAATACATCCAATTTGTTTAAGGTTCACCTGTTTGTAAACGTCAGGTAATTGGTCCATAGAGGTTACCAGGCCATTTTCAATTAAGAGATATTTACCTGCTTGCTTGTGATAGTACACCTGGCTATCACCAATTTCAGCAAATAATAACATGGTGTAATTATCCTTGGGTTGTATTAGCTGTTTAAATTCATAAGCACGCGCAGCTCAAGCCTGTGAGTGGTGCTGCAGATTCCGGATATGGCACAAATTACATTACAGACTGGTGGGACCGACACAGACGGGACAGAGTACAGACTCTATGTATTCCACGTTAGGGGCTGTCGGACCAGGCTATACTGCTAAAGCGTACTCCCACCCACTGAAATTGGGTTCATACTGGCACTCCATCCCGGCATTCCATGCTCTCGCTACCCATCTCATGCTCTCGCTGTTTTTTGCAACAATTACAGTTTCGCCAGGTTGGCCGAACAGTCTGGATATCTACACACTCTTGGGGTCTGGTCCCCATCGGAGACTGAACCGTGGGTAACTTAAGACAATCGTAACAAATAGTGGCACCCGTACACCTCTTCGTCTCTACAGCCCTGGGAGCCTCACCACCACCACTGGCTCACCACCACCACTGCTTGAGGTGCCCGCGATTTGGCTGCCACGTTACAGCCCTTCACAAGACCACCTACAATGACTGGTATAGGAACTGGCACCAGTACTGGTATGGGCTTAGGTCCCAGTCCTTACACCCCTACCGGATCCCCATCTCCTTCGGTGCCCCTGTTGTGCTCCAGTAGCACAGGAGGTTCAGAGGTGCCGTCATTGATCCACAATTGGGACACCAATGACTCAATCATCTCCACAATAGCTGCCAACTCGAAACAGGTACTCATTTGTGGGACCCAAAACGGGAAGATCTTGATATTTAACTTGGTGGATTTCACCCTAATGTCTACCATAACCGAAGATATTGCTGGTTCTAATTTATGCTTATGTTTGAATGAACAGGAATCGATGTTATTTGTGGCTGGATCTGACTCCTTGATTAAAATATATACTCTTGAAGATCTTTTAACTCCCAAATTGGTCAAGATTTTGTATGCATCGGTTGATATTGGGGATATTTTTGCTCTTTGTTATCATGAACCTTTGGATTTGTTGTTTATTGGAACCCAAAATGCTTCTATCATTTGGGTTAAGCTTCCTCCATCTCTTAGTGGTGGTGATGTGGTTAACTTAAAGTCGGATCTTCCTCACTTAAGATATAACAAATTCTTTGATTCAATTGGTCCTAGTGGGCCAAATATTACCAATATTATTAGTTCCAAACGTGCTTCAAAGTTTTTAACTAACATCAATTTATGCAAAATTGATCTAACTGATAGTATCAGTTTTGCTCATTTTGGATATGTTTATGTATTGAAAATATTTATAAATGAATTTAATAAACTTAAATTCCCTAGCTTTGATAATGTTTTGATTAGTGGTGGTGGTGATGGGGTGATTAATCTTTGGGGTTTAGCTGATGCTGATCGTGATTCTTTCCAACTACAGAAGTTGAAATCTTTAGAAAATGAAGAATCAGTTCTTTCAATGGAAATTCATCAAACCTATTTATATGTGGGATTATCTAACGGGATTATTAATGTATGGGACTTGTTAACTTTCCAGTTAATTAAATCATTTACCATCCCAAACGAACCTCAGATAAACTCGTTAAAGGTATTGGATAATTTAATAATCTATAGCACAAAATTGGGTTTAAATGTCCTCAATTCCAGTAACAATCATATCATGAACCTTAATACTTATTCGTCATTAACTTTGCATTCATTTAAGAAATTCAATGGAAATGTGAATGAAATGCATTTAGTATCTGGTGGGGTGAGTAATATCAACCTTTATAAATTTGAAAACCCATTGACTACCGATTTGCTAATCAATTGGAACTTCCATATGAATGATGATTTATTACTTAAAAATTTATCGAAGCTTATCACTTTTAAGACTATTCTGAAATGTGATGGCAAATATATCGATGAATCCAGAACCTGTACAAAGTTTTTAATAAAATTGCTAGATAAATTTGGAGCCTATAAAACTAATGTTATCCCTATAGATAACGGAAACCCTATTATTATTTCCAAATTTCAAAATAATAAGAAACTGGATTCTGTTAAGAAAATCTTATACTATGGACATTATGACGTGGTAGAAGCAAATGAACAATCAGACAATTGGTCTACTAATCCATTCGAGATGGTGAGTAAGAATGGTTATTTGTATGGTAGAGGTATCTCAGATAATAAGGGTCCTACTTTAGCAATGATGCATGCAGTCGGTGAATTATATCAAAGAGGTATGTTGGATATTGATGTAACAATCGTAATTGAAGGTGAGGAAGAAAATGGATCTAGACAGTTCCAGGAAAAATTTTTAGAAAACTTATCTTTAGTAGGTGATATAGATTGGATTTTATTGTCCAATTCTTATTGGTTGGATAATAATCGTCCTTGCTTAAATTATGGTTTAAGAGGAGTGGTTAATTGTTCGATCCAAATTGAAAGTGATAAGCCAGATAGACATTCAGGGGTTGATGGGGGAACGCTGAAGGAGCCTACAATGGATTTGGTTCAATTATTGAATACTTTAGTTGATCATAAGGATGAATTCCATATTCAAATTCCTGGTTTCTATGATGATGTCAAACCTATAGACGAAGCAGAGTTAAGCGTATTCGAAAATATCGTCAATTATAATCTGGAACAATTTAAGCTACAGGAACTATTGACTAAATGGACTAAGCCTTCTTTAACAGTTCATAAGATTGAAGTAAGTGGTCCTCAGACAGATACCATCATTCCCAAGTCTGTAAAAGGGTCCATCTCACTTAGAATTGTTCCTAATCAAGATTTAAATAATATCAAAGCAAACCTTGTGAAGCATTTAACTGACAATTTTGCCAAATTAAAATCAAATAATCATTTGAAGCTTGATATTTTCCATGAGGTAGAACCATGGCTTGGCGATTATGATAATTTGATTTATAAGATTATTTATTCTAATCTTCGTAAGAATTGGCAACAAGACCCACTTTTGATCAGAGAAGGTGGGTCTATTCCAACAATTAGATTCTTGGAAAAGACATTAAAAGCATCTGCTTGTCAAATCCCTTGTGGGCAATCGAGTGATAATGCCCATTTGAAAGATGAGAAATTAAGAATTTTGAACTTGTTGAAGTTAAAAGATACTTTGATTGATACATTTAAAGAGCTCAGCACCTTGTAAAAGTCCAGGATAATATAATATATTACCTATCATGTATATATTTTAGATAGTCATTTATATACAGTAAATAGATCAAGAAATCCCAATAATAAATACAGATAATGAAATGAAAATGAAAAAGAAATGTAAGATCATCGGTTTAAGAAAATAAAAATGCATTCAATTTTGTGGATTTATTGGGTTTATTGCTATAGCAAATCCTAGTATAATTATGATCCATTGCAATTTGTTTGTTGATCCTCTTTAGGGAATTAGAGGTATCCATCTTGTCAAATTTGTCAAAGTCGTTAGTTAAGTCAACATCCTTCTCGTAATATAACCAATGCTTCTTGTTCTGAATTTCTGTAAGAGGCATAGATAAATTGTCCATAGAGCTAATACAGCTATTGAGTCTTATTCCTTGGTCACCAGGGTTCAGAACGGGTGCATTTGTGATTGTATCAGGCTTCATCTCAACCTTAGGGGATGCAAGGGAATAAGCATCCAAACTTGGAGATATATCAGGAGCCCTAATCTTCAAAGGAGAATACTTAGACAAACCAGTAGATACCAGGTTAATTGACATATTGGAAGAAAATACCGTCTGATTCGAAAATGAATCCATCGAGCTAAAGCTAGGTCTCGAATTGGTCGAATTGAGTACAGAAAACTGATTTAGCAATTCAATCAAATCAAACTTATGAAACCAGTTGAGTCTAAATGTGGTAAGAATCTTGTCATTAAGGTCGTAATCTTTGTCAATGCTGAACAATAACTGAGATAAATCAATGGAAGGATTTTCGCTAAAAAGAACAATTTGGTGTCTGACTTTAGTAGCTTCTAATCCAGTTGATATTATAGCCCTAAAGCAAAAATCCCAAGTCGTAGCAGAGTCACAAAAGTTAAACACCAAATTGAACTTTTGACTGAACCTCAAGCGATCTGATACAGCCATAGAATTGATTTTGTTGTGGTCCAAGATCATAATATTTGCTATATTCAACCTAAAGATCCTGAGGACTATTAGAATGTCATTCAAGTCCTTCTCATAATCATTCAACACAAATAACAACTTATCAAGATCATAATTGTAATGGGGCAATATTTGAGACTTGACCACACTATAAAAGGGTAACGAATAATCTAGACATAACATTGCATCATGACTACTAACATTATCAGGAACCTTGATCAACAAATCCAGAGCATTCTTTAGCTTAATAAAGTCCTGTAATCCACCATCAAGGGTTTGACCCAACTCATAACGTCCCAAACATGGGAATTTATCCCTAGAACACCTTCGTTTCCGAGGCACTTGAATAGACTCGTAGTCATCATACATGAGCTCATTAGTTCCATACTTCGAACAATTCTTACAATACTGCTTATTACCCTGTTGAATACAATTCGTATATGGGTAAATGAGGAATTTAGAATTATCTAAGGAGAACTCTAGGTTACTATCATTGCTAGCATATATTTTCCCAATGAACTTATTTCCTGGAACCACACTGCTTAATGCAACTGATTGTCGTTTGACCCTCTTAAAGTCTTTACCATAATTTATTGCTATCATTTTGACCTTTATTAAAATTTCGTTGTCGTCTAATTCAAACTCCTTGGGGAGTTTTGTCACCTGTCTTAATCTCTGTGACCTGATATCAAACACCCTCTTCATCGGAAGCCGATTAATTGGCTCTGGCACCAAATATGGTTCTTTATTGTACTGTCCTATCTCTGACGTCATTTATAACTGGTCCCTTGTTATCACCGTTCAAATTAGCCGAGAATTAATATAGCCTGGTGGTGGAAGCTGGAGCTGATAACCCGATAACTGTTGGGGCCACGGTTAATGCTAAGGTTTAATGAACCACCAAATGCCCTATTCGAAGGTAATGCCGTCCTAAAAAGTGTGACAAGCTACTAGTGGATGCCCGACCCCTGATATTTTACCGTCAGGTACAGATGTGTCTCGGTGTATGTACGATTTAAAAATTTTTATGCTCGCTTAATTAACGTTAGAGCTAAAAGATCGGATTTCGCATATCAGTGCATGAGGATGTAAAAAGAGAGAATGTAGGAAGGAGAGGCAAAGGAACGTAAGGACTGAATATGTATATATATAAGAGCTTGTACAGTATATAGTGATATATAAATGAAGCAAAGATAAAGATCATATAAAAATATAGTGAATATTTATAGAGAGGGGTTGCTGGTGTTGTAATGTTAGCTATGGTGTAGCACATGTGCAATGTTGGCCATGATGTGAAATGTTGACTCAGAAATATAGTCTGCAACGACAGGATGTAATGAGGGTGAAAGTATGTTAGTTCGTAATGATGGTCTTGATGATAGCCAATGATTAGCTGTCTATATATGGCAGGACCTAGTCAGGGCTGCTCAGTTGTGCTTTTCTTCTTCGTTCGTCTTCATCAATTATCGACAATCTTAGTGCTTCTTCAATCATACGGTCTTCCACAGTTTGGAGTCGATTATTTCCTTGTTGATCTGAATTTGATATATTGGAAGAATGTCTTCTTCTTCTGGTATCGTATTCAGCTACATCAGTATCAGGATTAATAATCAAATTAGAAGCATGAATGGCCGAAGCAGCAGCGGCTTTACGAGCCAATTTATTTCTAGCAGATGCTAACTTGGTCTCCCAATCAGGTCTGATTTGATCTATGGTTATCACTTTAGATGAATTAGCAGGTATGGAAGATCTTCTTGTTTTATAATGATTAATTTCCGGATCAATAGATAAGTCACTACTGGGAGAAGTGGAACGAATTGCTCCATCATTAACATTATTTTGATCCTTTCCTAAAGGTATTTGTTTATAATCACATGGGGGAATTCCATTTATACCAGTATTTGCATCAAGATTCTTCTCAAATATTACCCCAAAATTTGACATGGCACAATAAGGACAATTGGCCGGTTCTGAAATTAAATTATCCGGTAACTCTTCAGAATTTGGATCCTCATTTGAAGGATCATCGTGTGGAGTATGTGGATCTAATCGTTTAATCTGAACAAAACATTCCGTACAAATTGGTTGCAAACAACACCTAGACATATTTAAATTGTTCGGATAATAGAGAAAGCAAATCGGACATTCCACGAGATCCTTATACAAAGTTAATAATAAATCTTTCGAAGGTAATAGTTTGTTTGAGGTCGGGTTTGTTTTTTGTTCCTGCTTAGCATCGATAAACCCGTTTTCCTCTTCCTTTTGACTCTGTTTCATCTGGTCAATTACTGCTCGTAACTTTCGTTTGTGTTCTTGTCTTTTATAATAATTAGATGATTTGTGGATCTTATGGTTATCAATATCATCCTCTTCCTCTTCACTGTATGCACCTTCAATCGAATGAAGTGGTAATTGTGACAAAATAATCAATAACTCTTCATCTTTCCAACTATCATCGTAATCTTGTAATGGTGTATAAAATGGAGCCAATTTCCGAGCAATAATCAAATCTCTTATGATATCTATATTGAAGTCAAGATTAGATTTGTAAGTACCAAAAGGTGCCAAATACCCTCCATCCACCGTTTCACCATATTTAACCACCAATTTCGTATAATGCTCTTGTCTTTGCCTATCCCTTTCTTCCTGGCGTTTACTCTTTTTGTACTCGTTCATGTGCACATTACCAAACACACTTGTGGTGTTTCTTCTACCACCTCTAGAACCACTACTGCTACCACCATCTCCCAAAATAGCACTGAGACCACTTGAAGTCGTAGAGCTACCCTGGTAATGAGGATGGGATCCAGAATAGGTGCTGGCTCGAGGCCGTACCTCTTTTGTAGGAGTGTTCCCCATTTGGTTGTTTAAGGCTCAGACTCTCAAACAGTTAAAATTCGGTTTTGATTAAACAATTACTTAATATAATCTATGATCTATCACCCACAAGTTTTCCAGCCTCTTTGGGATCCTTGTAATAAATACTATCACACTTAAAAATAGGGGTCCGTTTAACTCCTAACTTTTGCTTTCAACAAATGATCGCTTTTCTCGCTCGTGCGATAAGCCAGTGCCATGGGGAACTGTCATGGGGAACTTGCACTGAGCTGTACTACCACAGGTTTGGGTTTTGGGAGCCCCTGGGGGGCTATGAGCTATAGAGGAGCTCTAGGAACGGTGTATGGTATTTGTAGCAATCCTAGGAACTCTGGGCTCTTGCGGGCCCGTGCCGGTAGTACTGTGCCGGTGCTGGTAGTACTATGCCGGTGCTGGTAGTACTGTGCCGGTGCTGTTACTCTCTGGTATTATATTGTCTCTATCTTACATACACATATATATACAGCTCTACTGGGTGATTCCAAACGATACGCCTATCATGGCAAGAATAACAGCTGTCCAAAACAATCCGAGTGCTAGACTTAGAAGCTTCTGCACCGGAGTGAACTTGATAATATTGGCTCTATTGGCCAGATACTGCTGTTTATAATAGATACCAGTATAGTAATTCTTGGAGTTCTTAAGCTTGTCAAAGATCCCCAAAGATAACAAGAAGTATATTGGAGGCATCAACAAACCTGCCACCATCATCAACATGAAATAGGGCCAGCCAAAGTAGTTGGGTTTACCATTGTTATTACGGTATTGGTCATAGTATGATGCTTCTTCATCCAGGGGATTGGTAAACTCGGGTGATGTTATACTATTGTCGGTGGAATTGATTATAGGGATCCCGGATACTTCTGTCCGTGGACTGAATGGATTATAGTTGGATTCAAGCATCTTCTCATGGGTACTACTTTTCAAGGTAGAATCTTGGGTAGGAGCTAATGGTGGTGGTCTTCTTCTGCCGGTTTTTTGGTTTTTGTATTTAGCATATGTCATAACCTTTTCATTGTTATCTTCTTGAGAACTTACTGATACGTCGTAATCGGAACTTATATCGGAGTCATGATAATGGGCTGGTTCTATTGGTTTTAAGCTGGGACTATTGATTTGTATGAGTTTGGGTGATTGGTTTTGTGATACCCTAAAAGCCATCATTGCTTCACGGTCCACACTACTGTGACTATGACTGTGACTGTTACTATAACTTTGACTGGTATTATGATCTTCATGAGGACTATTAGGTCTTGATCTCTCTGACAAGTTACTTAAGGATCTATCCAACCGGTTTAATAATTCTTCTGAATTTAAAGAAATCATAGAATATTTACTCTTTCTGGGATCGAATCCTTCTAATGGCCTCTCTGAACTTTCATTGGTATTGGAGGTGTGATGTCTTTCAGAGGTACTATCGAAATATTTCCTCTTTTCATCTGATGATGAGGTGGTATCATTTTTTCTTTCTGATGATGCAGTGGTGTAATTGTTGGAACTATTGTTACCACTATTGCTGCTGGTGTTATTCTGAGTATTATTCTGGGTATTATTCTGGGTATTATTCTGGGTATTATCTGGGGTATTACTGGTGGTTTCAAAAAACCGTTTATCAGCATCTGATAAATTTGTGGTATCAAAGAACTTCTCGGAGTTGAAAGATGTACTGAAAGAATGTTCCTTTGACATATTGGGTCGACTATTACTATCCTCTTGGCTGCTATCTTGTGAAATATTTTTGGAATTCTGTGGGTCTCGATAAATCAAAAATTCTCTAGATTTATTCCCGGATACTACACTATATCTGCTCCCACTATGTCTGGACCTTGAGCTATCAGTTCCATAACTATCTCTTGATTCATTTAAAGTTCTTTCAATGATTGATTTGACACTCTTGTTACGGGACAAGGAATTCTTGGAGATTAAAGACTTTTCATCAAAGTGTTCTTTAAATAAAAATGATTTGGCCCTTTCCTTGTCACTATACTCGTGCAAGATAGACTCAACGCTTTCGGCATCGTATTCTTCTTCTGGTTTAGACCGTTCACTAGAAGTATCAGCAAAGTCCTTTAGTGACGTTTCATCCTGTCTATCATGAGTATTTATGCCTCCTCTGGCTACCATAGAGTGTGATTCAGGGTCTTCAAATGGATTAGCATTGGTATCAAAGGATGATGAATTTACTGTTACGTGACTATTATCAGTATAAATAGAAGATCTGGATCTGGTGAAGTTAGGGATTACCTGCCTAAGTGAACGGATTGGCGAGGATGTATTGGACTTGTTGTTGTTCCGATTAGGCGATACATTCAGTCTATTAGGACTTCTACTACGACTTAAACTCTTTCTGGATCTCCCTTCACCACCTTCACTCGAATTGCTGTCTAGAAAATTTAGATTGTTATTACTGTTTCCCCTGCTGCGTCTAAACATATTCTGTAATGATTTAGCAGGAGAAGTCAATTCCCCACTGCCATTAGGATCCATCTGCCTTGAATTCAGTGTACTCATCTTCCCTCACTTAGTTGCGAGATGGCTGCAAGATGGCTGGAGTGAAGATGCAACAATCGTATTTTTTTGCAGGATTTCTTCCAATAGAACCCTCAAATAACGTTTTGTTACAAACGTGAATTAAACTTTAATCATCAAAAATGATACAAGCCTATGAGTATATAAAGGTAGTTTATGTTGGTCCCACCTAGTAGGTATTAGTTGTTTACCAAATCGCTCAACGCGGAAGTGATTTTTTTGCAGCTAAAATTGACTACCCAATTCGGTAAATTAATAAACCGAGCTCTGCTATGATGAGCTCTAACTCTGTGCTATATACGATTACGGTCATGTTTTAGTGCTTAAGAGTAAACCCTTAAAGGCCCTAGAGGCTTGCTTGTGTGATAAGAACAAAAAGCGGAGCCATGAGAACATTAATCAGGGGAATCCAAAGCGTAAGCAGTAAACATGGGGGAAGTATAGATAATGCTGCTGGGTTCAATTAAGTAATTTAAGACGTCCAAATGTATGGTAAAACCTATATCTCGCATTATCTTATCCTAAATCTCTACTGGCAATATTCAACCTTGAATCGATTATGCTTTAGAAGAACACGGAAATACTTTGCAAATCTTTCTAGAGCACCAACACGCACAAACATACAAACAATAAGTTATATTCAAAAGTGAATTACATATTATAATTAAAGAAGAACGAAATATAGACGATATTTTTTGGTATGAAGTTGAAAAGAAAAAGGGATACGTTCTTTTCTTCGTTAGTTATACATGGAGAAAAACCAGTTTTCTAAGAGATCTAGTAGTTGTAGTTTCTTCTTCTTCTTCTTCTTCTCTTTTTACATGGGTCGACGGATCCACTGCTGCTGCCACTACCACTACCACTGCCACTTCCACTACCACTACCACTACCACTATCAGATCCACTACCGGACCCACTACCGGATCCACTACCAGAGCCAGCATTGGCACAATCACCAGAGAAGGCAGCGAAAGCATTAGTAACAACCGTTTGAAAGGTATCAACGGACAAAATAGATTTCAATAAGTTAGAAGCCAAATCGGTATTTTTTAATGCATCAACTAATTCACCAACATCTAAAGCCTGGTTTTGTAACACTTCTTCAATCAAATTAATAGCAAATGGGATATAAGAAGGATCAGTGATAATTGATTTAACCACAGAGGTAGCCAAACCAGAATTGGCTAAAGACTCTAATAAATTAACAACAATGTCATTCAAGTCTAAGTCTCTTTGAGCTAATTCAGAATCATCCCTTGTAACAACACTAGTTTCAAGTAATTCTCTCTTACTAAAAGTTTCATTGATCTTTTCTTGAACTTTACCTACCAAATCACCAATAATATTTTCGGCAGTTCTGAATAATGAAACATATAATGAACAATCAGAGATTAAATCTTTAACAACAGTAGTAACTAATCCAGATTCATCTAAAGCTTTGAATAATGTAGTCATGTCTAACAATCCACTTTGTAAAACAGTCACAATAGTCTTAATTACTATTGGCTGCAAATTAGGAGAGGTAGCTAAGTAATGAATAATCTTTGGGGCCAAGTCAGTATTGTCCAAAGCTCTCAATACATCAGTAACAATTTCATATTCTCTCTTATCTAAGCTAGCCAATTCATCACGTTTAGATTTGTAAGAATCCAAATTGGATAAAATTTCCATCAAGTCAGTTTCATCTCTAGCTTTAAGGGAAGTTTCATCATTGGTAATAGCAGGAGCTGAGCTAACCAAAGAAGTAGTCAAAGCTATCGTTATTAAAGTGCTTGTAGATAATCTCATGCTTCTCCTTTTCTTCTTATACTCTCAACGAATGTATGGGGTTCTAGGAGAATTTATATGGTCGACTACAAAAGCAGGCTTTAAATACTAAATGAAAAAGAAGATATAAAAATATTTAAGGGCTCGGGAATAGAAATCAATTTATATATGAGGAGAGAAGACAAATAAGATTGGAGTACTTTTGTAACATTTCTAAATTAAGTAGTCGTTATGAACTTACTGTGTTATTCTTAATTCTCTTTCTAGTATATTTTCTACTCTATCAAGTTAAACAATAACTATGGTCGTATAAAACTCTAGTCTTCTGGCAAATTTAATTTCCTATTTGGGCAGTCTAATTAAATCATATATTTCTTTTCCTATTTAGGAAATTTTTCTTCGTGTGAGCCCCGTTTTTTCGAGAATGGTTGCAACATTTTGCCTGGCCAATGAAGCACTAAAATGAGAGGTATAACCATGGTAAGCGGTCAAGAAGAGCTGGTAACGGGTCTTATTATCGTATAAGAGCTGGTAAGAGACCATGTATTGATGCTATAACCATAACAGAAAGAGTTTAAAGAACCAAAACAAAAAAAAAGCTAAACTTGTACCATCGTTGACGGCATGAATTTAATTTCCTTATACAGTTATATAACACTTTTAAATCATTTGGTCGTAAAAATATGCCCTGGTATGTTTAGAATGCTTTGGCCCAGAAAATTAGCTTTTATGGCTTATGGGATCCTTATGGCCGAGTCATGGCTTATTTCTTCTTCCCGAAAAAGTTCATCAACGAAGTCTGCTTCTTTCCTCCTTTTGACTTGTCAGCTACTTTTGAAGTTGTTGCAGGTTTTGGTTTTGGTCCCGACTTTGGTCTCGAGTTATTTGCAGCCGGTGACTTTGTGCTCTTTGACTTGGCTGTTTTACTCTCAGGAGCTCTAGTTATGAGATATCCATCTTCGTCGTATTCCGGCTCATTGTTTACTTCCTCTGCTTGTTGCACTTGTTCCGGTTCTTGAATCTCTTCCGATTCATGTTCTTCTTGTACTTCTTCTGGTTCCTGCTCTACCTCATCGACCTCCATTGGATCGTTGTCTTCGGTAACTATAGGCTCCTTTCCTTCTACGTGCTCAACCCCCAGCTCGTCTTCATCGCTGTCCCCTTCAAACATGGCATTTAATTTCGTCTTATAATCTTTAGGTGTCTGTGCCTTGGGGGCATCCAAATCCATATCATCCTCAAAATCATCTTCTTTTTTATCATCATTGGCTACTACCACCTTATCCCGATTATTCTCCAACTTTCTCGACTTGTACTCGTACTTCGGTGTATCCAGAGCCGTTCGTTTCTGGTCTTTCTGTGGCTTTTGTTCTGGTTTCTGCTGTGGTTTCTGCTGCTTTCGAGACACATAATGTGACGATAAGCTGGTCTTCTTAGGTTCTTGTTTGGATGGCTCTGGTTTTACAGCTGGTGGAGTCCTGGAAGCACCGGACTGGGTTTTTGCAGATGATTTATCAACTGGCATTTGAGCATCCCTCTTCAATTCGGGCCCCTGTATCATCCCCAATTTCTGATAGTATTCTAACTTGTCATGATCAATTGACAGCCTCAACTGGCTCATGACCAAGTCTTGTGTGGAATAGTTAAAGGTATTCAAACTGATGGCATAAACACTTACTGACGATATCAGATCAAATTTATCCAATTCAGAGTCCATTAGAGATTCCAATTCCACATATTTGATGGTTTTCTGACCATTTTGAACCCCAAGGATGATAAAACTTGCATTTAATTGACTCTTATTCGCCTTATAAAAGTTGTATAATAGCCCTTGGGCACGACGATAACTGACTCCAAGGTCTTCAGCTACTTGAGAATAGCTGACTAGTTCATGTTGTTTGTGGATCCTGGCAGAGATATGTTCTATCTCTTTCACTGATTCGTCCATGGTCATTGACGTGGTATGGCAGAATTGTGTACGCGACTGGATTTTTTGAGATTAAAAATCCCCAAAAGAGTGAGACATAATGAGAGTGGCTGCAAATGCTGTAAGCAAATTATTATACATTGCAAGTCCTATACATGCTATCAATAAAAATAAATAAGTAGATTTAAGGTGATGGGTTCTAAAGTCTAGGACCCGGAGACTTAGAAGTCCAGGGATCCAGAAATGATCTTTAGAGCTCATCCTTGATCATCTTCTCCTTCTCCTGGAGGTATTCTTGTCTTGCCTTTTCACGTTCTGATAAGGATCCCAAATCCTTCTCTACCATCTCTTCAGTAACACCATTACTGATTAAAGACTTCCAAGTCTTTAAAGGAGCAAATCCTTCACGGGCATAATTATAATCTTGGAATGCTTTCCTGATTCTTTCTTGGTTATTGGCTACAAATGGTCCGTAATGAACAGTTTGTTGATCCAAGATTTCTCCAGCAACCAAAATAAATTCAACATCATTATCAGAATCTAAAGGATTGGCTCCTTTGATGACAGTACCATCAACTTTAAAGAATGCATTATCAAATTCATTCAAGACATTACCATCAACTAATCTTAATCCATTTCCACTCATGACATATAAGAAAGTGTTAAAATTTTCAGGTACTTGTTGTTCAAATAAAGCCCCTGGTTTCAAAGTATAATGATAGTAATGTACTGGAGTGTATGCCAATTCTTTTAAAGATTCAGTACCATAAGCAGCACCACTAATGACTTTAACCTTCAATTTCCCATCTTGTTCAATAACTTCAGGAATCTCATAGGCCCTTAAGTCACGATATCTAGGATCTGTTTCTTTCAATTCTTTTGGTAAATCAACCCATAATTGCATTCCATAAGGTTGTTCTCCATTCTTTAACCGTACTGGCATTTCAGAATGAACAATTCCTTTACCAGCAGTCATAAATTGTAAATCTCCAGGGTATAAAATCCCTTTATTCCCGGTAAAATCTTCATGAGCAAAGGCTCCTTTAATCATATAAGTGATAGTTTCTTGACCTAAATGAGGATGTTCTGGGAATCCTCCTTCCCCTCCAGCAAAATGATCAAACATTAAAAATGGAGTGAATTTTCTCATTCCTTCTACTCCAATCGATCTTCTAACAGTAGCTCCAACCCCTTCAGGTCTTTCCATGGCATGGACAACTGTTTTAACTGTTCTAGTACTCATATTTTGTGATTCTTTGTTGGTTATAGCTATTGTAAAATTTATGTGATTTACAAAAATTACTATCCACCAAACCAAATGGATTTTCATAAACTATTTATACTTGGTTGAATTCCCTCAGAATGACCTTATATGGTTTATAAAAGTATTATCAAATAATGACAAATGTTTAGAGTACTAGGTTGTATTACAAAGCCGGAATTGCTAGCCTTATTACTGCCGGACTTAGTAACTCATTACTAACGAGATCTGCCGCATATCTCATTGGGGCATCGGATATATTATGTAAGGGTGTGGTGATGGCTTATGTAAGCGCGGCTCTTCCGATGTCTGAAGAGGTGCTAGCATGATCTAGACGATTCTAGTACGCTAGGTATAAAGAATATCATTTAACCAAGGTTTTACATACCGGTCTATGTACTCTATAAACTCGAAAAATAGAAGTCTGTGAAAAGAAGTCAAATCGATGGGTATCAAAGAACTTTACCTTTACTTTTTTGGGTATAGTTTCGAATAAGAAACCGACAATTCTTGAGAGACTAACCCGTTCAATTCACCAAACACTTTGTTGGCAGACTTGACAAACGAATAGTCATCAGAATGAACAACTTGATTAATATTATCAGCTAATTCATCCATGGTTCTAGCCAAGGTCAGTTTGACTTGTTTCGTACTAATGGTGTTCAATCCAGAGTCTTCAAAGGTATCAATATATCTATTAATCTGTTCTGCCTTGGAGTCTAACAAATTAGTTATATGTTGACAAGGTTCAGCATCATCTTTTCTCTTAGTAAGGCCTTGGGATCGAGTAAGAGACTTTACTTTTTGGGAGATTTCCTTCAAAGTTTCATCGACATCATCAAGTGATCCGGTGCCTCTTCTAAGGTTTCCAACGTCTTCAGTGGCATCTGATGGATCTTGTAGAACTGATGGTGTTCCGGTTGGTGCTCCTGTTGGTACTGTTGGTACTCCTGCTGACACTCCGGTTGGTACTGTTGGCACTCCTGTTGGCATACCTTCAGGCAAGTTTAGATCGTCTAAATTAGGTAATGAAATATTCTTCAAACCAGGAATGTCTGGAAGATCGAGCCCTAACTTGGCCCTAAGAGCATAGTCTCCTAACACTAACTTAGCCTTTAAAAGTAAATCATCTTCCTGTTCTCTCTTTGAGAATTCTTCATGATATGGGGCTAATTCCCTTTTAACAACATTAGGGATTTCCTTAAACACCTTATTTAAATTGGAATAAATGTTTTTCTTAGCAATGGCTTCTTTGAATTGCAAGTCTACAGGTGTTGCTAATGCTAACGAAGCCATAGAAATTAAAGAAACAAATGATAACTTCATGGTTGACCCTGTTCTTCAATATGAAGCTAACTGACCAATATCCCTGCTAGCTACCATCCCTCCGTTAAATACTAACACTTGTTTACCTCTGTTAATTACCTACCTAAAGAATTGCTTCAGTGAATATTTATGGATATATTCAGCCTATTGTGTAGCTGTCTCATAGACAAAGAAAAACCCAATTTATATGTAGGCTTGATTAAATTGTATCACAAATTCTTACAAACAATTCATCTCAGCTTTCGCCTGCTATTGTTTAGGGTGGTTGCCTTACTATAAGGAGCACAGTCGAGTGAAAATCGGGTTAACCTATTCACTCTTATTGTTTTAAATTGTTTTTTAAACAATACAGGATAATGATATATTATTGCCTAAGGTACTCCTTTTGTTAAATTGTAATTTAACATTCTGGTCAATTGAATATTACAAGGGGTTATTTGTCTAAATTCAGCTTAAGGTCCTTAGCGTTTGCTCCCCGAAAGCAATACAGACTCCGTGTATGGAATAACATCCCTTCTGTGGCAACCTGGCAATCTAGCCCATGTACCTGAATAAATAGCCGAGGAGCATCACAACAAAGAAAACAATATGCACTGGGACAATGCAGAGAGGATTCAATGTGATAACAGAGAAAGGGAAATAGAAAAGAACGAATCCAATAGTACCCTTTGTGGTAAACGAAGGTGTTTGCTCTACTTGTAATTCATTTGGGCAGTAGAGAGTGTAATAGAGTTTTGTGGTGGGTTGTCACGCCTGTTTAAACTTTTATCAAATGCTGCTTGAACTAGTTTTAGAGCTGTAAATCAATTATACTGCTCACGTGGCAATTGGTCAAGCTGCATTAAACTACATAAGATATGCATCCTACCTCTGTTTTGTGTATATAACTTAAAATTGCTCTAAACAAATTATTGTGTACCTTGTTTTGTGGTTAACCCCTGTGGAATTATGAACAATATCCCTCTTTGTCGTTATGAATCACAAAACCATAATCACAATGCATTCACAATCATAAAACAGAAATTGTAATTGCTCATGGCCCCCTTCGTGCGTGGTTGCAAAAATACAGAAACAGTCGAAGGTGTCAACGGTCCCGCCGCAGACCGAAGTTCACTGCCCCACCATGAGCCCCTCGCAGCAGCAGCAGCCGAACCATCTAGACCTCTACATCATGGATTTTACCAGAGAATAGGCAGCACAGGGAGGCGTATTTTAAGATATATATGTAGAATGTATAAAATCTATCCAAAATTCAAGACTTTCAAAGTCTTCAAGAAAGAAGGCCCCACTGAATATTCCAAACAGCAACTATCTGTAGCATCCTGTCATATATGTTTCTGATAACTGACATGATGCTTATAAAGATTGGTCAGGGCTATGTTGGGGAAAAGAAATTTGGAAACGGGAAAAGTAAAACCTTGATCCGAAAAATAATGTACAACCGTGAACTAAAGAAGAAAGAAAAAGAAAAAGGAGGGGGTCATAAACTTTAATCCTGAAGACGTGCTTTTCTTAATTCGTTATCAAGATTAGCAAATCTCTTTTTGATAACTGCATCAGTTTCGTTTTCCCTTTTGTGGATAATTTCACTAGCATCTGATCTCTTGTCGAATTCGGTTTCATTAGACCTTTTAGCTAATTCAGTTTCGTTAGATCTCTTGTCCATGGTGATGTTGGATCTTTTGTCCACTTCTGTTTCATTAAATCTCTTGACCATCAAATCAGGCATTTCACTAGAGTCTTCATTAGTGCTTCTGGTGATTAAATTGTGTTCTTGTAAAGCATTTTTAATGACACTAGGGTTGATGAGAGCCCCTTGGACTGCCAATAAGGTGGATAATCCGACTAAAACACTCAACTTCATATTAATTCTCTTTATAATGTACTTTAACTTTATTGAATTTTTCTTGAATCAATAAAGAAATATCCAGATATATTTATACTTTCAAAATGAAATGCCACTTTTACCAAGTCGGATAATTAATAGACTTTCGGGAGGAACGTTTCTATCTGAAAGGGAGCAAAAGATTATGAGACCCCATGAAGGAACATAAGGCACATGAACCACAGTTTAAGGGGCATCCCTTTTTGGATTTATTAGATGCATTTCGGATGATTTATTGTCCTTTGGGGCCAACAGCCCCATCGACAGGGGTAATTACTATAGGCAATCGCCTCTATAATGATTCATAACGGTTTATTTCTTACACCACTGCTTAACAACAACCAATAATAATTTGGCTCCAATAAAGCAACCGGGACCTTGAAGGTAACCTATAATATAACTTGACAATAGTTTCTAGCCTCTTAGGTGCCTTAAAGAAATTAAGTCTTTTGCTATATCGCTCTTCTGCTATTGATTATGAGACCTGTCCCTTTTTTTGCATCCATTCTTTCCTTTTGTTCCGTTGCGTGTGCGTACCATTTTGGCTGCTTCACAATCAATCGCACATCGTTAGCAGTAAGGGAGCCAGCCATTAAACATATAGTTATTGTTCTAATGGCCATCGTCAAGTAGTAGATGTAAAATTACAATTGTTGTTTTTTTAGCCTAACAATAAGATTAGTATATAAAGATTCCATCTCTACCATCTATTTCCCGCTGTCCATTCTTTAATCTCGGACAACAATTCATTATAAGGTTTTAACTTTAATCTTAACACCGCTTGCGGTCTTTGTCTTTTTTGACACCTTTAAATCTTCAATGGGGTTCTAGTCTTGCTAGGGACCTTGTTGTTAGTTAGAGGACAGTTGACGGGCGAGATTGGTTGAATGGATGCTAGACGAGGACTGATTGTATCGCTATTACGGTCTCCCCTTATGGCTATTAAAGCCAGCATTATCGCCTAGTGTTTCACCTACAAGAGATGGATTTTATTGTATTGAAGGGTAGCACATGAGAAACAACACATGAAGAAAACCCTGAAGAGAACAATGATGGATTATTACCCCTAAAAGCTATGACTTGTATAAGCTATACTCCACCTTCTATTATTCGGTAAAACTTGTAGGATCTGTACGGGGCCAAATGCTAAAAGCTGCAAGAATACCAAGATATAACTACCACAAAGAGATAAGAACAAGCTTACTGCTCACAAGGTTTGCGTTCAAAGAAATTATATAGGGGTTACTTAGGGTAATGATGTAAGGTTCTCAAGCTCCATGTGGGTTAACTTGCGGTTATGGAGATATTAATACATCGGGCGTAGGCAGCAAGGCTTTATTGAATAGTCTAGCCATAGGGGCCTGGATCTGAGAGGATTTTGTGGCAGCTTGGGGCTCTGTGGCAGCTTGGGGCTCTGTGGCAGCTTGGGGCTCTGTGGCAGCTTGGGGCTCTGTGGCAGCTTGGGGCTCTGGCAGCTTATAGTTTTTATTCTGAAAGCTTAGAGGTTTTATTCTGAAAGATTAGAGGTTTTATTCTGAAAGATTAGAGGTTTTAGAGATAACCCAGTGAGCAATATTCATTCCTATTTCTTTCTAGCAAACGTATACACGGTCCCCCAAACTACGGTAAATTTAAACCCATCATCACATTTTAATACTTTACGTAATTCAGCGATGAACTTATCAGCAATATCCTCTTCAGCATCGGGAAACTTCTTATTCCAATTGTGGTAAGCACTCCAACTAGTTACATAATCTCTAAAGTCTGCTAAGGTTATATGCTTGCTTATATATAAATCGGAGGGAGAATCATCTCTCAATGGTTCATATTCTTTCCTAACGATGTCTTTATATAACTCTTGAGGGACCTCTATCTCTCTCATTAAAGTCTTTAATAGGTTTCTCCCCGGCTGCTGGTAGCATGGTCCCATATAATCCGGATGGTCGTAACAGAATTCATTGTAGACGTCATTAGCTTCCGGATAGTCAACAAATATTGGATCTTTATAGAACCAATAGGCTAAAGTTCCCCCTGGTTTCAAGATTGTCCAGGACTGTTTAAAAAACACATCGTGATCCACCCAATGACAACATTCGGCACCAGTAATCATGTCTATTGTATTGTGGTCTACTTCAGATGGGGGGTTCTCAGCAGCAGCTTCAATAAATCTGATCCTATTACTGTCAATAGTTCTTTTATCATTATTGCATTGTTGTATCATGGTACCAGAGATGTCAGTTCCGATCACATTGTTGAAGTAGTCAAGAAGTTTAAAAGTAACGAATCCTGATCCACAGCCAATATCCATGGCCAATTGTTTATCGTTATCACCATGGTATTCCATTAGGGCTTGATAAAATCTGTCTGGATAGTTTGGTCTAGCATCATTATAATGGCTGGTATTAAAATCTTTTTCGGAGTAAGTAGCCATGGTTGATATGATTGATCAAATTGACAGTTATTGGTACTTTTTATGGCTATTTATACCAGACAGTTTACCCCATATATGTCCCTGTCAATACAACCCCTCCTGTTGATGCCGGTACCGGCGTCGCAGGCCCGGGGGATTTTTTTGCAGTCATTTTTGACAGTCCTTACGTAAGCTAGATAAGATACAACATGCCATCAATACAGTTAGTCACTGTACCTCATTATGCATTTCATATATTATTCATATTAGGTGGTATTGAACAAAATTATACCAATTATTTACAATTACAACGTATACACATTAAAAGTAATTCGATTAATCCGATTTTTTATACTTATTTTTGGTTCTCTCATTCAAAAACTGTTTATACTTACTCAAGGTAATTTTGTTTTGTAATTCCTTGTATTCATCGACAAACTTATACTTTGTGCCAAAAAATTGGTCCCAATGAGTAAAGAATGGTTGAGAAAAATTATTTCTAAATCCCCAAGACTGATGATGGATATCATGATACACGGAATTATTGGGGAAAAGAATCTGAAACACATCAAATGGTAATCTATATCCACAATGATCATCAATGGTCTTCATGGTGGTAAAGGTATATAAGAACATAGATTCTCTAGCAGATAATCCCGTGATTAAACCTGCCAAACCAGTCCCACAGGTATCCAAAAGAAATCCTTCCACTGGGTCATTATATAAGGCCCCAAAAGCATATGGTACCTGTAACCGATGATGTCTGGAATGAAATCTCGAATATAAATACTTATTAAGATGCATGGCTCTATGTAACAGATATTGCCAAGCATCCAAAATGACAAAAGCTATTAATATTTTCACACATGGGGTCCCATACATGTAGCCAAAATATATCATTGGATCAGGAATCATGGGGAATTTATGCTTCAAATACCACATATAATTATCCTCATATCCAGTGGTAGGAGTTTTATCTATTTGATAAACTATGAATCCTGCTATGGTTTGAATTATATGCTGGATTATCACATCTTTAATAACATCGGATAATTTAGCTTTATTTTTGGCTTGTTCTTCTTCACTAGGATGTATTCTATAGTTTTCTGCCAATTCATATACATCTATTAAATGGAAAAAGCTACAATAAGTCCAATAGGCTATTACTGGTAAGATAAGTGCCAATATTCCGTCAGGAATTCCTGTGATTAAGTCAGGTTTTGGGGTGATTAGAACGGGAGGTGGGGTGACATCCTTGGATATTAGCGTCAAGTTGGAAGGAATAAAATAGTGTAAGGTATCCATACCGAAGGTATATAACAATGCTAACTAGCAAGATATGTGGATGACGGTGCAATTTTATATCGTGTGTTATGATTTTAGAGGCGTGCGAGTCCTCAAACCCAAAAGCGAAACCCGAAAAAGCGAAGAGTCGTGTCATACGCGATGAGTGGTGGTAGGCTGGGACGGGCCCGTGGTGGCCGGGGACGGGCCCGTGGTGGCCTGGTGGTCCGGTAGCCACCGGTGCCCACGGCTTTAGCAGCATTTGAGAAATCACCAGATTTAGCGGGTGGTTAGGGAAGGAGTATTGGGTGATGCGTGTCACCTGATCGCATATAGGGGGAGTCACGTGATGGTATGGTCTGTGTGGCCGGTGGCAGCAGTGCCTGTGCTTGCTTGTGGTTATAGTGTCTTGTGGTTGTAGCTCTTGTGGTGTTGCAGTGCTTGCTTGTGGTGTTGCAGTTTTTGCAGTTCTTGCAGTTTTTGCAGTTTTTGCGTTTTCGTTGCATTTCTGTTTGCAGGTTCGGAAGAAAGAAATTCACCTAGGGGGTCATTTTTGGCCTTAGAGGTGTCCAAAAAACCCCCAAAATTGCTTACATATACAAACAGCCCCACCAAATACTATAGACTCCTCTAATACCCCTTCAGACTTCCAGGGAGTGTGTTATCATCGCCCTACCCCCGCACCCCTTCACCGTCTCGTGGCAGGAGAAAAGTGAGAAGGTGAGAAAATCAGTCTCGGTAGTCCTGTTACACCACCCATAACCACCCAAATGTCTAAAACAAAGTACTCAGGAGAGGATATCTGGAAGAATAACATTGAAAAAATAGTACGTTAGTCCAGCTAATCATGCCTAGACCCTTAGAAATACTAACAACCTGTAGAATTCCGAGTTATTCACGCTAACTTACGGATCATTGGTATCACAACTATGTCGAGACTATAACGATGATTATCAAGAAGTTAACACTCAATTGGATAAAATGGGATACAACATAGGGATCCGATTGATAGAAGAGTTTCTAGCCAAAACCGGGATCCAAAGGTGCCAGACTTTTAAAGAAACTGCTGAGGTAATCACCAAGGTTGGGTTTAAGATATTTCTTAATATTCAACCAATTATAGCTAATTGGTCCCAAGATGGCAAATCATTTTCGTTGATTATAATGGAGAATCCGTTAATAGAGTTTGTAGAATTGCCCATGAACTCCAAATTAAAGAAGGAATTATGGTATAATCAAGTATTATGTGGGGTATTAAAGGGGGCTTTACAGATGGTTCAAATGGACTGTGACTGTTGGTTTCTTAAGGACACCTTAAGGGGTGATGAACACACCGAGTTGAGGTTAAAATTGAATAGGATCTTGAAGGATGAAGTTCCGGCTGGTGAAGATTAGCATGTATAATAATATAGATTACCACTCACGGATTCTCTAGTTGTATTTCCAGGGCTACAGCACGAGTCTACCAGCTGGCAGCTGTCCATGGCACACAGCTCTAATCCCAGTAACCCCAGTAATCCCAGTAATATAGCTGTATCCTCTACCACCATCGTCCTGTGCCCTGGGCAGCCAGTCGCAGTTGTGAGAGATCCACTTGCTCCCCACATTGCCAACACCCCTGCTTATACACCAATTGTATTGTTCTAAACAACCAACAATAGCATCACTGGCTCTACCATGCCCAATGCCATCCAAACAGGCTTTAGATCCATTAAGCTGTGGATCTCACTCGTTGCACATGTGATTGTATATGATCTTGCTATCACTTTTTTCAAGTCAATCATCCATACTTTCTTCAGGGATATAAAAGTCCGGGGTTCCTTCAACGTGCCCAAAAAGGGCCCGATTATTCTTGTGATAGCTCCTCATCATAACCAGTTCCTTGACGGATGTGTGGTAATTTCAAAAGTTAAGGAGTATTCCAATAGGAGAATCTCGTTTCTCATTGCTGGTAAGTCCTACAGACGGCCATTGATTGGATTATTATCTAGGTTTACTGGGGCCATCCCTGTGGAAAGAGCACAGGATTTGCTTAAGACATGCCCGGGGAAGATATACTTGGGGAGCCTGGATGATGAAATCTTGGGAGAAGCTACAAAGTTTACTAGAGATTGTATGGTTAAAGGATTGATTGGGTTACCACAGTCCAAGGGTAACTTTCAGATTATGGAGATTATCTCCGATACAAAGTTAAAGATTAAAGGAGGATATCAGGATAAGTCTAATGAACAGTTGACCCAAACTAGATATGAATTATTGCATGGAGGCACTAGCTTTAAGGCTGCTCCTCATATTGATAATAATAAAGTATTTCAAAATGTGTTTGATTTTTTGAATGATGGTAAAGTATTGGGATTATTTCCAGAAGGAGGGTCACATGATCGGACTGACTTGTTACCGTTAAAACCAGGAGTTGCTATCATGGCCTTAGGGGCTGCTTCTCAAGCTAAAGATCCTGATCAAGCAGTTAATATTATCCCATTGGGATTGAATTATTTCCATCCTCATAGGTTTAGATCAAGAGCTGTGATTGAATTTGGGAAGCCTATCAAGATTACAAGAGAACAAGGACAAAAATATGTAGAAGATAGTAGAACTGAAGTCGATAAGTTGTTGAAAACCATCACTTTGGGATTAAAGGAAGTCACAGTTACTTGTGATGATTACGAAACCTTGGTAACTTTACAAGCAGCCAGGAGGTTGTTCACCAGTGGTCAAAGAGAACAGATTCCTTTACCGTTGGTGGTTGAAATGAATCGAAGGTTGATTAAAGGATATGAGATGAATAAGGATAAACCTGATGTGATTGAAATGAAAAATATGGTGATGGAGTATAACAAAAAGTTGATGCTCTTGGGATTACACGATCACCAAGTTGATTCTCTAACGAATTCAGATAAAATTGCTAGCATGGTTAAATTGAGTTCTAGGTTGTTCAAGGTTGTATTATTCTTTGGGTTAAGTTTACCAGGAGTGATATTATTTTCTCCAGTATTCATAACTGCCAGAAGAATCAGTAAGATCAAACAACAAGAAGCATTAGCTGGATCTGTGGTTAAGATTAAGGCTCGAGATGTACTTGGAACATGGAAAGTATTGGTGGCATTGGTGTTGGCTCCTTCCTTATATATCTTTTATTCGATATTGGGGACCATACTTATTGTCAAATGGCAATTAATCCCATTTAAAGTTTCGAAAATATTCATCTTTCTCTTCTGTTATGGCTGGTCAGTGATGACCACTTATGCCTCCTTAAGAATTGGAGAGATTGGAATGGATTACTATAAATCATTAAAACCACTATTTTATTCTTTAGTCAACAGGAATAAAGACTTGGGACAAATTGAAGACTTGAAAGAGACCAGAAGCTATTTAAGTGAAAAGGTCACGGAGTTCTGTGATAAATATGGGCCCAATATTTTTAATGATTATGAAGAATTCTACAATAAGTATAATAATGTCCCAGAAGAAGAAATACAACAGGCCATGCCAGATGACACTGTTAGTATTAACAGTGGGGACGGAGATTCTATAATGAGCAAGTTTAATATTGATAACTTATCTGATGTACCAATCTTTTCTAATCAAGATCAGGACGACCAAGAGAGTGAAGACCAAATCAAGGATGATAAAGACCATCAAGAGAGCCACACCAGGCCGTTGTTGGCCCAGAAGATCCGGACGGCCATGAGGAACCGGATGAAGGTGGATTAGGAAAGAGCTGTGTAGTGGTGTGGTGATGTAGTGTGCTATTATAGTATAGCGATATAGTGTTATAATATCGTGTAGTAATATAGTATAGTGATATAGTATAGTGATATAGTGTGGTGATAGTAACAGTAGCAACCGTCCGGCTTGGTTTGGCTCGCCAGGTGCTGGGCCCAGCTGGCCCGGTGATGGACCCATCCTCCCCCGGCTTCCGCCCCGGCTGCCAGTACACACCCTCGGTGTTAGTGCCGCGGCGCATTTATCTGAAATTATCATGATCGGGCCCCGCGCAACGAATGACTAACGTCTCTTATCAGTGGCAAAAAACGATCTGTACAACTACAACTACCAGGTTCTGACTGCTGTAATAGGCTCTTATAGCTGTCACCACGGTTAATATTAGATTATTCATTTGCTACCCTTTAGAGAGAAATTTGATCCCTGTCGTTTGCGTTTACCAGCATTACCATGAAAGTTACTATTAGATTATCAACAGAGAACTCCTTCAACGTCACCATTTCTGACGATGCAAAGGTGGAAGACTTGTGGAATGCCGTCACCGACACATGCCCGGAAAGTTACAAGATTCCCCAGAAGTTCAAGTTGATTTTGAACGGAGAGAGATTGACTCCTGCCACCAAACCAGTATCTGAATTCAACTTATCCCTTGAAGGCCAGGAGAATGTCACGGTGATATTGATGCTGATAGACGATGATAGTGAAGCTGTGACAAAACACTTAACGGCCAGCACCTCAACTAGTGGTGGATCTAGTGGTGGATCCAGATCAGGCAACGGACCTGCCACTGTTGATGGGCAAAAGATTAAGAAGAAATCATCCAAGAAGAAATGTTCGTTCAAATCATGTAATTCATTACCATTAAGAATGGTAGGGGACTGCCACCACTGTAATGGAAAGTTCTGTGCCAAACATCGGTTATTGGAGGATCATTATTGTTCTGGATTGCAATATTGTAAGGACAATGCCCATGAACAAAATGCTAGTAAATTAGAAAGTGAACGGACGATTTCTAGTAAAGTTTGAGTCTTTTTGATACAAAGATTTGGATATGATGATATGATTACGAATTTGTAGGTTGGGGATGGTTGGTGCCGGTGCTGATGAAACATGGTTTTGTGTTTATTTCTTTTTGTTCTTTTTGTTCTTTTTAATCATTGTTTTTAATTATTCTTTTTCCCATATTTTACTATAACGTTAATAGAACCTAATATATACAGTTACATAACTTAGCCAATCAAATTGTCTAGAATCTCTTTATATTTCCCATTGGTGACATTATTAGCCTTGGTAAGAATGGTTTCTGCTTCATCATAATGATCAGTTTGTTGTTTAGAATCCAAGTCATATAAGTTACCCAAGGAAATCAATGACTCAGCCAATAAAACCCAAGTTTCTGGTTCTTCATCGTCCCAAGCTTGTCTTAAATATTTAATGGCTGTGGTGAATAATTCGATTCCAATAGTCTTTGATTCCTTCTTATCAAGTCCATTTATGGTAGTACCAGTATAGGAGTCATCATACATTAAAGTAGTGAATATATTAGATGGCTCTTCAGCTTCCCTTAAATATGATTGTCCCACTAGCTTGTTGATGGTTTTCTGCAATTGCACCAATGATTCATTCTTAGGATCCACCTTGATTTGTTTGCCCAAGTTACCTAAGAATACCAAGATGTGGTCTCTCCACCATTGGTTGTACTGGTCACTTTCTCTGATGGCCATCAAGGGATGGGACTCCGGTAACTCCACTGGTTCAGGTTCTTCGTCTTGGTCTGTTTCTTCCTGGCCAAAGGTGTCAATGACCTCTAACAAGTCATCTACCAATTGCAATACTTCGAATGTCGAGTCGTTAAATATGGAAAAGTCATTCTTATGGTTACTTAACAGTTCAGCCTTCTCGTAGTTCTTCAAACTCTTATCCAATTTGGTCTTTATATGGTTACCGGAGGACTCCAAAGTCAATGATTTGACATTGTTGAATAACTCATTCAATAAGAGTTTCAGGTAGCTTACCAACAAATCAATGCTGTCAGAGTACTTTTCAAGCCCCAATTCCACTTTCTCTATAGCCAATTCCAAGATATCATCGACTTCGGCCGGTTTATAAGCAACCAAATCAAGTAAACCTAGCCCATAAATGGTATAAAAATAGTCAGGCAATTCCCCTGAATCACCAGCCTGGGTGTCCTTTGAGTCCTTGTGGTTTCGTACAAGCCTATCACATTCATGAATGATTCCATTAAGCACCAACTCGTTTCCCTTGGTCTTATAGGTCTCCCATAAACCTTTAAGTTCACCTAATTCGTCATTTGCATCGATATTTTCAGGCAATTCGACAGTCAATTCATTGGATTCTGGGGGCTGGGAGGAATCAGAATTACCAACCGAATCAGTGGAAGCATCTAGCTTTGGCTTCTTTTTGGCCTTACCAATTCCTAGTTGTCTTTTTCCCATGGTATAAACTGTCTAGATAGTATGTAGAGGTAGTGGAAGAGCACTTGAGATGCCATGGCCCCACCAATGAGATGAGCAGACGTATCACGTGAGATAAAGTAATCGAGAATATTTTGCAATCATTGATAAATTGCAACTATATCTTTCTTTAAGTTGCATAATAGTTTCTACAGAAATGTTGACCAGCTGGAACTGTCAAGGAGAGGTCCATTTGGTGGTAGGAACTGGTGGTATCACCAACCACAGAATTAAGACTATTCTAGAAGCTGGTGCTCATCCGGTGGTTGTCAGTGATCACAAATCAGAGGTGATCCATGAGTCAGTGCCACAGTATATAAAGTCCTTTGACACCGGGGATTTGTATAAGGGCCGTAAGGAGGTGGATGGAGTTGTTGATAAGGTATTTGTGAATTTGCCAGAGAGTGAAACTGACCAGAAGCAAATGATTTATGATGCTTGTAAGAAGCTTCGAATTCCTATAAATACGGTGGATACTCCCCAGCTTTGTACTTTTAGTTTACTTTCAACCCATAAAAAAGGAGATTTAGAGATCGGGGTGACCACAACTGGGAATGGATGTAAGATGGCTTCAAAGATTAAACGTGATATAGTGAGTCATTTACCAGACAATATCGACCACATCATTCGAAATATTAGTCAGTTGAGAGCCAATATCAAGAAGGCTGATGACATCAATTATAGTGGTGCTGGAGAGGTCGATGATATAGATTATGATAAGAATTTGTCGTTGAACAAGCTTGTGCATGAGTTTGACATGACACAAGACCAGTTGAAGTTCAAAAGATTAAACTGGTTATCGCAGGTGATTGAATACTATCCATTGAATAAGTTGGGAGACGTCAATATTGATGACTTTTCCACAGAGTACTCTCGACAGCAGAAGACGGTGGAAGTTCAGAACCAGGTTCTTGATCAAGAGACTCAACGAGGTACCCAGACACGAGGGACTATATCTCTAGTAGGATCAGGGCCCGGGTCGTTGTCCTTGCTAACTCTTGGAGCCATCCATGAGATCATGAGTGCCAACCTTATATTGGCAGACAAGTTAGTGCCACAAGAAGTACTAGATATCATTCCCAAGAAGATTGAGGTGTTCATTGCTAGGAAATTCCCAGGTAATGCCGAACGGGCTCAAGAAGAGTTGTTAACTCTTGGATTGAACAGTTTATTGGCAGGGAAAAAGGTGGTCAGGTTGAAGCAAGGAGACCCATATATCTTTGGAAGAGGAGGAGAGGAATACAATTATTTCAAATCCCACGGGTTTGAACCACAAGTTATCAGTGGGATTTCTTCCGGGTTACTGGCTGGGACTTATGGGAACATTCCATTGACCCATAGAGACGTTAGTGATCAAGTATTGATATGTACCGGGACGGGGAAGAAGGGGAAATTACCCAATATTCCTCGTTATGAACCCACGAGAACCACTGTATTTTTGATGGCTCTTCATCGAATTACAGAGTTTACCAGCGAGTTGATCTCCAATTATAATTGGCCTCCTGAGCTTCCGGTGGCTATTGTGGAGAGAGCTTCATGTCCTGATCAACGAATCATTAAGACCTATTTACAGCACTTACCAGAGGTTGTAGACCTTCTTGGGTCTCGGCCTCCTGGGTTATTGGTGACCGGGTGGGCCTGTAAAGTTATTGATGATTTTACTGGGAAATATACCGTGCAAGAAGGACTAAACTCTGTGGGAACCACTGGGTTGTCGTCTTCTAGTGTGGAGCTGTTGATAAAATTCGCACCATAAAAAGCACCATTTTGGCTGATTGCGAATCGAGTTCATAGGATATAATTGCATCTATTTATTTCAATACACATCATAGGTACAACATAGGTACTTTTACAGGTTATAGGTACGTTTACATATCGTTGTGATTTCTTTATACCGTTTAGATCCAGCTAATTGTTCGCTTTAGAAAGAGAAATATGCTTTTCAGAGCCCTCAAATCCGCATTTGCTACTTCCCCCACCGTTGCAGCCACAAACAGATTAGCACCATTTGGCAGTCAAATGGCAGCCAAACGGTTTAAATCGGTTGTATTTGATATCGACGGGGTGCTATTGAAGGGAAAGAACCCCATTCCCCAGGCTGCTCAGGCATTAAAAGTACTTGATGAACATAAAGTTCCATTCATCTTGTTGACGAATGGAGGAGGATTAAAGGAGGTTGATCGGGTGAATTTCTTGAGTCAAGCACTCGATTACCCATTAGGACTCGACCAATTAATTCAAAGCCATACACCCATGAAGAGCCTTGCTCTGAAGTATCAGAGAGTGTTGGTGGTAGGTGGTGATAATGACAAGTCTCGTCATTGTGCTTTAGATTATGGGTTTAAACTGGTAACCATGCCTATTGACTTAGTCAGAGCCAATGAAAATGTAGCACCCCACCATCGATTTACAGCCCAAGAATTGGATCAATATGGACAAGCTGTTGCATTGGACCAACCAATTGATGCAGTGTTGGTGTTCAATGATCCAAGGGATATGGCTACGGATCTTCAAATTATCATGGACTATTTGAACAGTGATAATGGAGTTTATGGGACCGTTAAACCCTCTAGCTCCAGTAATCCTTCAATTCCTATTTATTTTAGTAACAATGATTTTTACTGGTCTAATGAATTTCATTTACCAAGATTTGGTCAAGGAGTATTCAGAATAATTGTTGAAACCATGTATAAACAAACCAATGATGGTAAAGAACTAGTTAGAGAGATTTATGGGAAACCATTTAAAATTCAATATGAATACTGTGAAAGGACCCTAAAAGACTCTGACGTTTATATGATTGGTGATAATCCATTCAGTGATATTCAAGGAGCTAATGAGCATGGATGGAATTCATTACTCTTAAAGACTGGAGTGTATAAGCCATCAGACAAATTGCTTCCAGAAGTTACCCCTAATTGTGGCATTCATGAACATGTATTGGATGCAGTCAAATATGTGGTAAATCATTAGAGAATAGAATTATAGACTCGAGAATTGCCTAGAAATATACACATGAACCAAGCATAAAGGATAGAGGCGTATGTAATGGATACCAGATGGTGACAAGAATGAAATCACCATTTTCAATTGCTGTACAGTGTTTTCAGGATGAATAGCGCACCTTTGTCATTAGGATGTCGTAGTACTCTTTTTTAAATGTCGTTCTGATAGTATTCCAATATCGCCTGGGGCAAACTTGAATGACGGAGCCTGGAACTGTAAATATCGCAAGTACTCACAAATGAATATCACTTTTAAGAGATTGTTATATCACTACAAGCTATATAAA